>APFE030903917.1:3920-19870 GCA_000404065.3 Pinus taeda | reverse complement strand
TGCATATCCAACTTGGGAGGTCGCTGACTGAGTGGGAGATCTCTGTTGGGTGGTGGATGGGTGTGCCAGGCGTGAGGAGAGTGGCTAGACTCACCCTCATGGTCATTATAGTGGTCCTCGAGAGCTGGCTCCTTGCCCTTAACGAGTGCTTGCCATACCATGCTAGATAGTTCGTCAAGCGAAGTTTTGAGCTCAGTCATATTTGTTTCCAGTTTGTCTAGTCTTTCATTGGCCATTGCTTGAGCTCTAGTTGCTACCATACACCAACTTGCTGAAAAATTGGGACTGCAAAAAACTTTTTGTTCGGAAATTGAATGGTACCATTGTCCTGATGCTGATGGGCTAGATCACAAATAAGTGCTTCGGAAGATCTCAGACTCTTTTTTTTTTTTTTTGGAAAACTCCTAACGGAGTTTTACTTCGTCTTGATCAATACTGCAGTCACCAAATCCTCAAAATGTCAATGCCGCCAAAAGTCCTGCGAAAATTATAGCCAGGCACAGGAACCCTTCACAATTACTCCGATCTGGTGGATATGAGAGATCTGGATCGTGGATCACTGCTGCTGCTAATCTGATAGAGCTGCGGGACTGATGTCTGCTGCTGCTGCACTCGCTGATCTGGAATAGATGATGTGTGATCCCCCGATAAAAAGGGAACTATGGTCTTGAGGAGTGTCAGGTTCTACAGATCGCAATATACATAAGGGTCTGACAGTAGTACTCGGCCCAATGTTTCAGGGCTCTAACTAAGGAGGATCGACCGTACCCTTAGCCGTACAACCCGACTACCCTATCGTACGGGCGAGTAATCTCTTCGAGTGTTGTTCTCGGTGTACTGTAGCCACAAGACGGCCGAAGGTTTATCTATGGCGAGGCTTCAAGGTAACTATGGGGCTTCCTATATACCTAGAGGGTACGTGGAAGACAGTCTGTGCGCGGTTCTGTCTAATGTGCTACTACTCGAAGGGGTACCCACAGGGGTTACAAGGGAGTCCAACAGACATGACCACCTCTTGTCTTTCCTGCGTGCATGCCTCCCCAAATCCAAAGATTTATGCGCTCAACGACAGATCCCGTGGTTTAAAGACACCAGAACACGTCTCGAGCCAAAAAAAAATTTGCTACGAAATGGAGATCCCACCGGCCCTGGAAAGTGCTCTGATATCACTTGTTATGCTCTTAACCTGCAAATGATACCCAAATGCAAAATATGCGAAGAAAAGAGACCCATAACACAGAATATGCGAAGAAAAGATACCCAGAACATAGAATAGAAATGATTTTATTATTCAGAGAGTAATGTTCACTTGCCTCTTCGAGGGGGAAACCTCCAATAGAGCAGAGCTCAATTACAAAATAAGACACAATACTCCTCGCATGGAGTTTCTATCCTTTATATATGACTAATACGTGCAATACCATGGGCCAATACCGCATATTACTAATACCATCTATCTAATACTACGACCCATTTGCAACTAACTATGGTTCACTAATTAATTGCGGATTAACCACTTACAATTATTAATATGGGCTTTATTGACTCTTGACTATGACTTGGTCCCATTACATAGATAAGGGGGTTAGGGTGGGACCCTAACAAGTTTGAGGTGGGCAACAAAGTCTGGTTGCATTGACAGAAAGAACGCCGTACCAGAACCCATCAGAAGCTCATACCACTTCGACAAGGTCCTTACAACAGTACCAAGGCTGTGGGGAACAACGCTTTGGAGCACATAATTCCTCCATTCCTTCGCCTACACCAAGTGTTCAATGTGGATTGTCGTCGACCATGCTTCCCACCATTACTGGACACATCAAAGATTGCAGGACAAGTTCAGCAGATGGAGGAACCAACACAAGGGACCATTGCTTCCTAAGGGGGGAGGAATGATCCAAGTGGATGTTGGTGGCCACCCACCTATCCCATTTGGACCCTCGTAATTGTCTCTTTCAGTTTTTTTTCGGTTTCCTAAATTGTAGCATAGTTTACTATTTTTAGCAGTTTTTCGGGTCTTGAACTTCCTGAGCCATTTTGAGGCCGTAAACGATGTTTTTTTGGGAAATATTGGGGCAACATGGGTCCATGGACCAATATTGACCATCCTAAAGTGGTATTTCTCGAATAGATCTTTCTAATGAGCTATCGTACATGTCAAACGGAGATTGTCTGCCAAAGTTAAGACCCCGGGAAATTGATGTATCAATTTACCCAAATGGGGCCCACAATTTGGCATTTCTTCTTCTAGGGTTAGGTTTTGGGATGTGAAGGGTTTTCCATTGTTTTTCAACAACAAATAGGCCTTCGAGCCTCATTGTAACACAATTCAGAGGCATGTAGCCACCACATCTCTTCTCAAAGATAAGGTACCATCGCCCTAGCTTGTTTATTTCCATTTTTGGTTGTAAGCATATTTCAGTGTTTTCCATTAATCAAATGAAGTCTTATTTCTACTGCATCTTTGTGTATATGGTTATCTCTGTAATTTGTTGCGTTCCTATTTAAGTCTGGATCATAAATATCTCCCAAACTGTTTATAATCTGCCCAAACCCTTTCTTAGTATTGGAGATCTCATTTGCCTTAGTCTCTCCACTAAATTTCATGGCTAGAGCACATGTGATGCTACACCAAATCAACACGAAAACCAAAGTAAATTTGAGGAATGACACAGCCCGTACCTGGGGAACTAATAGGAAATATTGCACAATTTGTACTGGGAGGTTGGGTAACTGGCTTCGAGAATTGCACAAAATGTAGTATGGACTATCTGGGAGGCAAGACGGGCTACTAGATTTTCACAATGTGAAATCGAGATTGGCTGTTGGCTGTTGGGATTATGCAATGAACAATTCTAGCTGGGATTAACTGTAGGCTCAGGGATTGCATTGCACAATTTTTTGGGCCAGCATTCACTATCCCTCATAAATGCACAAAACAATCCTGGATGATAGTGATGGGAAGAAAGGCACATTTCTAGAGAGGAAGATAGAGCCTTCGTTCCCCAAATTGCGCAATGTTATCTCAGTGAAGGCTGAGTCTGGGTGAAGGTTGGCCTGACTCACCAACAGGAAACTAAAAGAAAATAATAAATTGAATGCTTGACAACTCTAAGTGTGAGAAGAAGTGATTGACAGTGTATGAAAACATGAACGAAAGAGCTAGTAAATAGATCAACATGCATGTGGGTGAAGTAAATCGCCAAATCGGTGACCATTCGTGAAAAAACGTTTCATGCATGGAACAACAATCAGATAACAACGAAAACTAAAATAGTGCTAGGACAAGCTAGTATACATGTAACTGACAACAAGGGTTCAAATAAATCAAGCAAACAACACTCGCACAAGTGAATACGCAAAAAGCGACAGAAATGATGAAAATGACAAGTGGGGGCCACTTACCCATGAGTAGCTAATTTGGATGTGTCAATAAGTCTTGGATGTGCTATGGGATGTAAAATCTCCAATATTAATGTGAAAAAGAGCTTTGATGTGTCAAATAAATAAGTTTTGAGCTCATGACACACATGCCAAAAATCAAGGAAAAAGTGACACTTGGAGGAAAGTTCCTAAACGATCTTGGCATGTAACCTCCAGCTATTAAAAATAGCTCCCTGAATCATCAGATGTATTTTACATGTTGCCTTTTTCTATTCCATGAAAAAGCAAGCCATGCATGGAAGTCAAGTTTCCTTGGTCCTGAGTGGAACTGGTCAACCCAACTGCTCATGCATGAAGCTACTCAACTGCTTGAAGGAAAAGCACATTTTTGGTTGGGAGCTGGGTTGACTTCCTCAAATATTTGCACAATATATGGATAGAGAAGCTGATTGTTGCCTAGATTTGTGCAAATTTTGGGCTAAGTAGACCCGGTGGGTTAAATTGCGCAATTTTCACTGAGTGTTGACTCACAAAATTGTGAAATTCTGGAGCCCACCAGGTGGCGAGATAGGATTGCACAAATTTTGGAGGGAAGGCTAGTTTCCCTCTAGAAATGTGTAATTTATTTGGGGAGCTGCTCAGCATGCAGCTGGACCAAGTTCGAGTGATCACCTCGTGAGGGAAATGCATCAATTTGTGATCGACAAGCTATCTTTGTGCAAGAAAAACACTGAAGATTTTATACTTGATGAAGCAAGACAAGGTGCTATGAAGAGTTGGTACGGAGGCTCCAAAATGAAGCTAAGGAAAAATTTTGGAGGGTGGTTGTAGCGGATACAACACTATTAAGAGTAAAAATAGTGTAGTCCTTCTACTGAAATAAAACCAAGGAAACTATGAGAGATTGGAAGAGGAGAACAAGTAGTTGAAAGAGGAGTTTCTCAAGTTAAAAATGGAGATGACCTCACATATATGCAAAGATGATATTCTTTCTTTGAAAGCTGAGTTGGAGGAGGACAAATGAAAAGAAGAGGTTCTTCATGACCTGATTCAATAATGGGACGAAAAGTATCAAAGTATTGGAGAAGAGGATGTCTCTCTGATATTTGATCTTGAGAAAACAAAGACCGGGAAGGGTTTAAATGAAAAATTTGTTGAAGGGACAAGGATACTAGATCAAATCTTGAATAGTCAAAGTCCTTTAGGAATCAAAACTGGTCTAGGATACTTTATGACTGAAGAATATTATATTGGGAAGATAAACTTTAGGTCTACAGGATTCGAAGAACCATAGAGCCATGGGAAGAAGCATCATGAAAGAATTAATGAAGAAAAAAGTGCAACTAGACAGAGAGGATATCCTCGGTGGAAAACGAACCAATTAGTTAGATGACCAAGGTACTTTCCTCCACAATATCACTATTCTTCTAACAATAGGAACGCCTATTTTTTTATGGTCACTACTATAGGTGTCATATATTTCGACATAAATCCATTGATTTTATAAGGATCAAAGTTAAAAGAAATGAAAGTCCCATATATAATACGCATCGGATTTCTAATTTTCAAAATTCCTCTTTGACAAATTAGAATGTCTCCTCTCCACACCCCGTTCCTTGAATTAATTACATTCTATGGACAGAGCCTGAGGTTAGCCAAGTAGCCTTTGAAAAGTATCTTGCTTTACAAGTATTCAGTAAATAAACGCTACTTCAGTCAATCTCTAGAATAGAATTGTAACAGTTCAACATGGCCAAATTCTTGAGGTCTTTCTCAACCATCGATAAGAAATATGTGTCTGAGATACAGAATAGATCCCTTGAGACAGATTTAGAAGAACATGAAAAGGTAGAAGACCCTGAAAACTAGAATCTGCCTGCATTAGATACAAAAGAAATTTATCCAGTCCCAATGATGTTCAAATTAACAAAGAAGGCCTACTTTAAAGAAGTTGAACTGAAAGTCAGAATCAAAGGTCCATCTGTACAAATCATTGGCTTAAATTTGTTTTCAGAAGACGAAATTAGAAAATTCAGAAAATGGGCCGCTAAAAAGAGATTTCACTATTTGCACTTTGGAGGGATTAGAATAGGATTAGCCCTATTATTAAGAATCAATTGACTCTGCTCTTCGGGATCCTCAATTAGAGAGGGTTCAAACAATCTCAAGAAATATTCATTTACAGCTGAGGAGATGTGTATGTAAGCTGGCAGATCAAGGCGAAAAACATTTTCACCAATCTTCTCAAGTATCTTGAAGGGTCCATACCTGATAGGCTTTAGCTTTTTACCTTCACCTTGCATCTTGTCCTTGCTCCTATACAGCCAGACTTGGTCACCAACTTGGAAACTATGCTCCATCCGATGCTTGTCATGCCTTGCCTTGGATTTGGCTTGGCTCTTTTCTAGCTGTTCCTATACTGCCTGGTGGATCTCTTGGATTTGTTCAATGAACCTAGTTTCCCTGTCCACATCACTGTGTCCATCAACTATGGTATCTTTACCCAAGACAAAATCAAAAGGAGACCTTGGTGTGAAACCAAAACAGGTCTCAAAAGGAGATCTCTGTGTATAAGAATGTTTTGCTCTGATGTAAGCATGTTGCACATAACACAAATGTTCATCCCAAAGCTTAGGATGTTTGCTGCAATATCCTTTGAGCAACTGGATCACTATCCTGTTGACTACTTCTGTCTAGCCATCAGTTTGTGGATGAAAAGCTGTGTTTTTCTTCAGTTTGGTGTCCATAAGTTCCCAAATACTTGACCAAAACTTCCCCACAAATCAGATGTCTCGATCAAATACAATGGAAGTAGGTAATACAAAATGAACCCATAAATGTTCAAAAAATAGTTTTGCAGTTTGTTCAGCTGTAATCTGTTTATTACAAGGTATCAAAATACACATTTTGTTGAACCTATCCACAACAACATATAGATAGTGATGACCTTTCCTAGATTTAGGTATTCCTCCAACAAAATCCATGGAAACACTTTCCCAAGGGTGAGAAGGAACTGGTAATGGAGTGTACAAGCGTGGTTTTATGTTGATGGGATTGCTTTTAGCACACATAGTACACCCTCTTACATATCTAGAAACTGTCTCATTCATTTTTTTTCCAATAACAAAATCTTTGCAATTGTGCAACTGTTTTACTTACCCCAAAGTGACCTGATATCATAAAAGTGTGTGCTTCTTTAATTATCTTTACTCTCTCAGTTTGTGGAATGCATAACTTCCCACAATGGTATAAGAGTCGGTACTTTATATGATAATCCAATTCTTCTACTTGTTTGCCTTGACTTAAAGTTGCATATACATCTTTAAAGTCTATATCTTGAGCATATTGTTCAATGTAGCTTTCATGTAGCACAAAATTATGCTTAAGTATAGTAGATGAATTTATAATAGTTATAGATAACATGTCTACAACTCTATTGTGTATGCCCTTTTTATATCTAATGACTAAATTAAGTTGTTGTAGAAAACCCATCCATCTATAAAGTCTTGATTGCTGCAGCTTAGTTTGGGACTGTAGATATTGAAGTGATTGATGATTAGTATGTATTGATGTCTCTTTGCCCATTAAGTAATGTTTCCACTTTTACACACTCTGAACTAATGTATACAATTCTTTATCATATGTAGGATAGTTAACTACTGCAAGATTAAAAGTCTCAAAATGATAACATATGGGTTTATCGTGCTGTGTCAACACTTCTCCCATGGCATAGTCACTGGCATCTGTTTGGATCTCAAAAGGTCTTTGGAGATCATGTAGTGCTAGTATAGGTGTTGTACTAATCTTTTCCTTCAAGGTGTCGAAGGCTTTCTGTTGTTTGCCTCCCCACTGAAACACCTTGTTCAATCCTGTTAAAGCATCTAAGGGAGCTGCAATTAAGGAAAAGTTAGAAATGAACTTCCTACAATATTGTTCTGCTCCTAAGAAGCTTCTAACTTCTGTAGCAGATTTGGGTTTAGGCCAATTTACAATGATTGCCACCTTAGAGGGATCTATCTTCAATTCACCACCCCCTACTGTATGACCCAAATAATTCAGAGATGTTTTGCCAAATTCACATTTTGAGAGCTTAACATGAAGTTTTTCTCTTTTCAAAACATCTAGTGTCTACTTAACATGCTTTAAGTGTTGTTCCCATGTTTTGCTAAAAATTAGAATGTCATCCAGATATACAATAATGAAATCATCAAAAAAAGGTCTGAGTACATCATTCATTAATCTCATGAAAGTAGCAGGAGCATTAGTTAAGCCAAAACGCATAAACAGCCACTCATACAATCCCTACTTTGTTTTGAAAGCAGTCTTCCATGCATCTTGTTTTGAAACTCTGACCTGATAGGATCCACTGTGCAAGTCTAGCTTAGAGAAATAAACAACTTCTTTCAATTGATCTAAAAGATCGTCTATGCGAGGAAGGGGATAACGATTTTTTATTGTTATCTTATTTAGTGCTCGGTAATCAATCCACATATTCCACGAGCCATCTTTCTTTCTCACCAAAACGATTGGTGACCCACATGGTGATGTGGTAGGTCTGATGAACCCTTTCTCGAGCAACTCCTACACCTGCTTCTTGATTTAAGCATTCTCTAAAGCGAACAACCTGTACATTCCAATGTTAGGCAATGGAGCATATTGCTACAAAATAATATCATGTACTATTTCCTTTTTGGGTGGCAAACCTTTAGGTTCTTGAAACAAGAAATCATACTCTGAGACAACCTATTCTAAATCAGCTTACTGTTTAGCATTACAACCCTCAAATGCATTGGTTTTATCAGGTTTCTTTTCCTTTACAACCATCAGTAAGAATTGTTTGCATGAATTTATCATTATTTTCATCTGCCCTGAGCTTATGAGAGTATAATTATTCTTGAGCTTATGAGCTCTTACAAAGTATTCAATTTCATCTTTAACAAGTAGATACTTGTTCTCAGTGCTATAGAAAATCGCTTTCCTATCATACAAGTAAGGACTTCCTAAAACAATGCCACATATATCCAAAGGAATTATGTCTAACTCAACCTCATCTATAAATGCTGACCCAAAAGAAAACTTGAGTTTGCACTGTCTAGTTGTGCTTTATCATTCAACCATCCTAATGGATATGGTTTCTTGTGAGGTTTAGTTGCTAATCCCAACTTCTTTACAATTGCTTCAGAAATTAAATTTACTTGTGAGCTACTATCAAACAAAGTATCAATCTTTTTATGTTTGGAAATAACTCGAATATGGAAAAGCTCATGTCTTTTTCTCTCATTTTCTTCATTAGTGGTAGATTGTGCATAATTACTAGTAGATGATTCAGAACTCTTACCTCTTATACTTGTGGCTGCAATGGTTGTTTCATCTCCCGAGTCTGACCCCAAATCTTTCTGAATAGCTGCAACAGTCTTCTTCTTCTTGCCCTCGAACTTCTTAGGTCTCAGCTCTGGATGCAGAATCCAACAATGCTCATCATCATGCCCATCCTTTTTACAGTGAGTGCATAAACCTCTGTGCAGTTTTAGCCTTCCTTACTTTCCACTTCTGCTTTTTTTTTTCCTTATTCTTGCTTGAGGTTGGTTGGGATGATACCCCAACTTCTGGACTTCCATTCTTTCCTCTCGCTTCTAGATGAGTAGCTTGTACAAATACCTCATCTATACTAGTGGGATTAAACATGAGGATAGTATGCCTCATGTAGCTTTGTAGACCACCAATGTACTTCAACAGAGTCTCAGGTGATTCTAATGAGATTCCTAGAATTAATGCTCTCTTTCTAAATTCTTGAGTGTACCCTTGCACACTTTTCCCTTTCAACTGTCGAAGGGTTTTCCAACTCATCATGGCTTGTTGCGTGCAGGCCAATGGATAGAACTACTTTTTTATTGTAGAAACAAATTCACTCCAGACAGAGATGGTCTTACCATGTCTTTTCATGTCAGCTTGGGTTCTGCCTTCCCACGAAACCAAGGCAGTGCCTCCAAGGCGCAGGCTTGCTAGCTAAATCTTGCTCTTGTCCGAGTCGATATTTTTCACTCTGTAATAAACATCAATTTGTCTAATCCAATTGTCCAGCTTTTCTACATTCAGCTCTCCATCATATATAGATAAATCAAATTTAACATCTAGTTTGATCAAAGAAGCTTTCTTTTTATGGCTATCAAGAGGTGTGAGAAAGCTTTCCCCTTTCCCTTTGCCTTTTGAGTGGTCATGGGAATGTGAGTCATCTTCTCCTTTGTCTTGCTTAGAGCCTGATGAATTTTGATCCTTATGTTTTCTAATGTACCTATACATTTCTTCTACCATGGACTTTATGGCTAGGAAACTATCTATGAATTGAGGGTCTGGCCCCATAAAACCTTCCTCTAACATTGTCTTCCGAGGATAGACTCTACCAACTTTAGGATTAGTTTCGACCAACTCTCCTTCTCCTAATTTGAGCTTTGATCTAGTTAGCATTCAACAGCTAAACCAACACAATATTGTCTAACCTTAATAGCCTAAAGATCCGATACCACTTGATCTGAAAATCACTCGTGAGTGTCATCAATTAATTAATTAATAAATGAAGGTATTTTAGACTCATGTGTTGGTGTGTGTCTATGCTATCTTAGGCAACGAATCGATCAGGTTGAAAAATACACAGACACTGGAAGAATGGAAAACAGTAGGAGAAACACAGTAAGAAAATACAAGAACACAAAAAATTAATAAGGAGGTCACAATATCGTCCACGGCTACGTCTCCGGTCTAAATTTCAATGGTGGCCTTCCTTTATTTTGTCTTTAAAGCAGAGATTACAATGAGGAGCTCAATTTGAGTCTCTTGAAACAGATAATGTTTGGTAGGGTGGTTCTTGGATCCCCCAAGCCACTAGAGTACACAGACTCTTTACCTTACTAGATCTTGACCTCTCTAGTCTTTAATGGGAGAAGCCCAATGTGGTGCTCAATTCCCGATATACCCTCTCAGGGATTGCTTGAACCTCTCAAGCTTTATGTCTGCTCGATGCTACCTTAGGTCAGCTCGGCTCTCTGTTTTATGATTTTTGCTTCACTTTCTCTTCTTTGCTCTCGCTCTCTCTGTCTTCGTTCTCTTCTTCTCTATTTTTCGTGTGTTTTGTTCTTTGTCTGTTTATGGCTTAAAGCCGATCTATCTCACGATTGTTCGATTCCTCTTCCACCCCTTCGGATCGCCTACTGCTGTTCGCTTGGAGTTCCCTCCCTCTGCATCATTGCTATCATCCACAGGGAAGTGGCCACTTGTCCTCTCGTAAACTGCGCCAGCTCTTCCTCGACGGTTCGGTAATTCAATTACATTGTGGAATGATTCATCTGCCAACTCAGCGGTCAAATCAGACTTCAATGTTCTTTATGCTGCTGCTTAATTCCCCTGTCAAATCCAGTTTCTCCATCGGGGGCAATCTCCGCCGTCAGATCTGGAGCCCCCAGATCCTACGTTATACACTCATTTCGCGCGGTTGACTTGCTCGACTGTTAGCGCGCGATGAGAGGCAGTTTTCTCTCTCATCCGTCAGACATGCATCGTGCGATGAATGGAATCACTCTGTTTCATCCAAATCCGCTTACCGCCCAAGGGTGCCGCTGATATATTGCCAGTTTTGGAGGGCGAGATCCGCCTTTTGCCTTAGGACTTTCCGCACGGTTTCTCGGCTTCCCATGCGACCAAGTGCTCGAGGCCTTTCCTTCTCAACGTGTTTTGCCCAGTGATGAAGCGCTAATTACGCATCAAAAATGGCCTTCGTTTCCCGATCCGGGCTTCCCAAGTGTGAGTTCTACCTCCTACGTGAACTCCATGGGCCTCGGTCAGCGTACTTTGATCGAGGTCCTCATTGTTCCTTGCTGGATGCAATCTACCACTATCTAGAGGTCTTCCCAATCACTCTGTGTTCATAAATTCGAATTCTGTTTTGTCTTAATACAGTCATGACATTTTGATAATCTTCATGGATCCAATTCGAATCATGTTTCAGTCATACAATCGTAATTAAGGGGGAGTGATAGAAATTGTAATTACTCTCGCATTCCAAAGTTGGCCAAAATTAGACATTTAGTTAACCGAGCGTTGAGTCAAGTCGATTTAAGTCATAGGCAAGTCGTTAGTTGAAAAAGGTTTACTTACCCTTCACAAGATTCATTGTAATAATTAAATTTTTGTGTTATTAATAATAAAGATGCAGCTCGTGTGTTTTCTGTGTAAATTTGTGTTTAAGCACCTTTGTTTTTCAAACATTTCTCAAACTCAGTGATAAAGATGGGTATATCCAATTCCAATTCCAATTTCATATTTTTTCACAATTCATTTTTTTGAATTTGTTGGTTAGCATAAAATTATTCTTATACGGTTAAATAAGATAACATGGCTGTCCAAGTCTAGTCTTTTTTTTTTACCACAGTGAAGATTTATCTACATAACTTACGATGTAAATTTTTCTTAGTATTGAAGGTTATATAATGTTAACCCTATTTTCAAGAACAATAATAAGTGTTTAAAAAATAATGGGTATTCTTTGAAGCATTGCTCCTTTGCACCAGAGCTTTCGATGATCGTCATTATTTTGTTGACCTTCTAACTCCCCGCTGATTAGACTCAGTGATTCCTCCTCTACCATTTCGTGTTCAAAGTGGATGGGTTAATTAAGGCACGTCACCCCTTGTTTCGATTTAACTGCTTTGTATCTAAATCCAACCTTATCTTCCTCTCTAACTACTCTCTATATTGAGCCAATCTTATCTCAATTCAAATCAGACAAAAAAATATATAATATATGATTCAAAAGGGGAAAAATCCAATTATAGTAAATTGATGGTGTACCATCATTAAACTCAATGGTTACCTCAATGTTTATCTACTACACTGACTCATAAATATGTGCATGTCCAATTTCATTATGGATTTCAATTTTTTTAACAATCAATCAGTTTTTTTAATTATTTGGATAAGTAGAAAAATTGAGAGATACACACACAAAGGAACAATTTTATTACATACTACAAACTACACGGATACATCACATATTTATGGTGCTTGTGAGATCCAACCAATTCCAAATATGAATAGCGAAGTTGATATATCCTCTGAACATCCACCTACAAATATGCAACCAATTGTAAACTGAGCATGGAAAAATTGTCTTCCAAGTCTCTCCCTTAATTCTTACATGCACAATTACAATACATATTATAATAATAAAATTGATCTTAGTCTCACTAGTCTTCATCAACAACTCTACCCAATCTACAGTCTTCTAGACTCCACTATTTATTTCTCCACATATTTGATCTTACCTTTCCATTCATTTAAAGTACACCCACTTTTGAACATCTTTGACATTAGGGGAATTTTGAGGTCTAAAATGGGCCTCCTAAAAAAATCTATAACCGAAATAAACTTTATAAGAACCGATAAGATTCAAGATGATGATGTCAACCATGGGGGATGATTCACCATTTTTTGAATAAGAAAGTAAAAAGATTAAAAATAATAACGTAATAAAACTATTTTTTCAACCTGTATTTTCAAATCATCTCTCTAATATTTTACTCAAATTTCAATCCTGAGTACTCTCTAGATGAAAAATTTAATTCCTCATCCAAGCAGTACCCATTTTGCACACTTTTGATGAACCCTACTACACAAAAAATTAGAAATATATGAAAGCACATGACCACAATCATGTTTTTCATGTTTTTCTCCTTTTTTGTGTACTAGGATTCATCAAAAGTATGCAACATGGGTACTCCTTGGATGAGGAATCAAATTTTGCATCCAACAAGTGTTGTTTCTCGAAATTTGAGTAAAATCATAGATAACTAAGTGGAAAATACTAATTGAAAAATTATTTTTTTTCTTTTTCCCTATAAAATTTGATGATGTAATATAATCTTACTTTATTATTTCCACTATCATTTTATAATTTCCTTGGGAGGCCCATTTTAGACCTCAAAATTCCTCTAATGTCAAGTTTTCAAGATTAACAATATTGACAACTCGTCTCGTCGGGGCTTCTGCGATAAGCGGTGTCAAGTAATGAACCATCCTATGGGCCAATCACCTTTTGTTGGATATTTTGCTTTCGTCTATCCACCTGTTGTTAGAAGACAATCTGTATACTAAATGCCTTAAAAAATTGATCAAACAACTTGACTTGCTTCACACACATGGATCTCATATTGTGACTTGTAGCCATTGTTCACATGTTTCTGAGTGCTAAGAACAACAAACCATAATATTATGAAAACAATCAAATTAGTAATGTGTTTAAGGGTTTTCGACCCCAATAAACAACTAATTCAAATTATGCAATAATGTTCATTAATTGGTTCTTCGTTATAAATTTTGCACACTAAAATAAAATTAATAACTATTATTTTAGATCAAGGATAGGGAGAATGCTCAAGAAATGATGTAAATATTGCCTAGATTGCAACATATGAACATAAGCCACTATGGATCCCATCACAACAGAATCTGCATGCATGGAATGTGGCCCGATGTAGAGGAGTTGTACCCTTGGGGCATTCATGTTGAAGCCTCGTCTTTCCACTTACTGGGATTGTTCCTAGTTGTTTCCAGAAATGATGAGATGGAAGAACGAATTCAGAGACAGATGCACAAATGCTCTTAAGAAATGTTCTCATGAAAGATATTTTTGAGGGGTGAGCTCCTGTATCCTCAAACAACACTCGTAGGCTTCAATAATGATCACAAGTTTTGAGTAGACTTCAATAATGATCCAGGGACATCGTATAATTTCTCAGAAGGATCTCCAAAATTTTATTTGCACTTGATTTTATTATAGCATCCTCCGTAATCACATGTATTTAGACAGTTTTCTGGGATAGAAAGAAAAAAAACTCAATAGCATCCAATCTACTCGTCATTGGTCCATGCATGGATTTTTCCCATACTCCTTAGATCTAATGGGCTTTTCCCATACTTCATAGATCTAAAGAAACATTATCATTTCCAAAACAATTGGCTATAATCTGTGATCACTTTATCAAAATCAGGTCGCGACCGAGTTGATCTTCTCCAGACGTAGATCTATGTGTGAAGATCATATTAGATTGGTTCGTGTGCTAGCTTTCCACACTTCACACATTTCCTCCTCACGCAGCTAACCATGATGCCTCCATGCACAGGTCTCACATTGGTCTCCACTAATGTTGACTTTGACGCAACAACTTTCACATTGTAAATCCTCCATGGTGAAAAATAAGAGAAGATGTTGACGCAAACAAGGAAGGATTCTGCACTCACATTTGGACAAAGGTTTCCTTATGACAAGAGGAACAAGTTATTTAATCAATACCTCCTATACCGGTCCACTACAAAACTCGACAGAAAGCTTATTGAGCAGGATTCATCGTCGCACTTCCAATGTACGTTGTCTCACAATCCTCTATAGCCTTTTGCCCAAGAGGAGCCAAGGACCAGCACTTACGAGCTCTGATACCAAGTAGAACACACAAAGGAACAATTCTATTACATCTTAGAAATAAAAAAAATACATCACATATTTATGGTGCTTGTGCGATCCATTAATTCCAAATATGAATAGGGAGGAAAATATCTTTTCTCAACAACCACCTACAAATCAGGAACCAATTTTAAAATGAGCATGAAAGGTGTTGAACAGGTAAATCCCCTCTGCGGACAGAGGTGATCCCACTAGCCCAGAATGGGTCTAGCAACAATCAATCAATGCTACTCTGCAAGTTCCTAATTGCAATTAACAAGTGGGTAATGAACACCTACTTGGATTCCAACGCTATTTGTTTGATGAAGAGATGTCGCTCTCACTCTTTCGCTCTAGTCATTCACGATCCTCCACTATCCTCTCGGATGGACACCTGCACATGCAAAGAGAGAACAAACACAAGCGTGAAATCTAGTAAAAGCAACTATACATCAGTCAGAAAGGATGTAGTTCACATTAACCATCATGAGACAAATCAGAATGGAACCATAACAGTAGTCATCTATTAATGAATAATAGGTAGAGAAAGATACAACCAAGGTTCTGACGTTGAACCTATTCTCTGGTTGGGCGAGTAGCTATGTATGCCTTGCAATAGAAGTTCTCTCTCTCAGGATTCCGACAGCATAACCTCCCTATGCCTCCCTATGCTTCAAGACTCTTACTATCACTCCAGACAAGCATAATCACAACTAGAATTACTCCAGAACTCCCAGAACTCTAGAACTTCTAGAAACTAATACATGAGGACAGACTTTTATAAATGGAGAAGGGAGGAAGATTCAATGCATCAGGACGCCCATTGTGGATCGACATTATCTACGAAAAGGTACTGAGGATAGATGTCAAGGATAGATGATGACTCTCGACCTCTATCAGATGGATTTTTCCTTCAAAAGACTTCATGATCTGAAAGGAAAAAACATATGGGTGCACGTTTGCCAAAAATCATTACCAAACATAGTTGGCGCGAGTGTTGTTCTAGGACAGAGCGCCAATGGGCGCGCCCCTTTTGAGGATCTCAGTGATTGGCGCGGATAAGACACTGTGTACCTGC
>APFE030903910.1:0-30805 GCA_000404065.3 Pinus taeda | reverse complement strand
CAAAACCATAATATGAAATGGGTCCCTTTTTAATTTTCGTTTTAATTGGTATCAACTTAGTTCTATTAAAAAAGGCCCGAAGAGATAAAATAAAACATTACCCAAAAATCCTTTTCAATAAACCAATTAAAAGTTTTAGCATAAATGATTAATCTTTTTTCATTACGATAAAGCGATCGCAAAATCGCATATCACAATGACAAAAGGAACACAACTTGAGGACATATTGGTTTACTCCGATGCAAAATCGCTATCGGATATCGGCAATAAATGAATTAACACATTAAAAGCCCCCGTGCTCCGATGCGATGCGATATCGCTATCGGCAATCGGCGATAATGATTCAACACAATAAAACTCCCTCTTGCTCCGATGCGATGCGATATCGTTATCGGCAATCGGTAATCAACTATGCACGCCTTCTTAAACCGCCTCACTTGCTACTCTCGACGCGATGCGATATCTGCAATCGGCAATCAAGGATTCCAAATGGAACCAAAACAATGATTTATGATTTTCCCTGATGCCCGATTGCGATAAAGGCAAAAGCGCAGTTTTCAAAGAAAATCTTAAAAGCGGTTTAATGCAATTTATTCGTATTTAAGGCATTATCTTTCGAAAAGCCACTCATCCGCACTCAACCGCCAAAACACCCAAGGCACGCTTCAAATAAATCATTCGGCCATTAATCAAATTGACTGGTATTGATAAGATTGACAGGCCTAAACGGCCATTTAATGAAACAGTAAGCCTGCGATCTGTTTACAGATTTTATTCAAGGCCACCTTAAGTCAATCGATCGCCATGAATTTATCAATATATATATATCTCAGTCTATTTGATTTATGTTATTGTTTCTTGTATTACACCTATCATTCTCTCTGTGCAGAATTCTCTCACAGAAACAGATTTGAACAGAATGGGGAAGAAGTCCAAGAAGACCACAATGCCTTCCGCTTCGCTGGTCGCAGGGCAACCTGTTGTTGATCCAGGCAATAAAAAGAAAGGGCTCATATCGGACACTACATGCCTGGGACTTACTAGAGCTACTTGGCAAGGCACATATAATCTGATCAAAGCCGAAGACCTGAGGGTGACAGCAATACAAGTTTCTGCCGACAGTACCAGTAAATCCGAGGCTAATTTGAGTGATTTAGCCAACTCTTTTCTTCATCGAATAGTGGCCTGGGAGCAAATCCTCCCATATACAGATGTGGTAAGATGGGCAATTCAGGAAATCCCAATTATCGATAGAAATTTCAGCACCATAGATGGGAGAATTTTCAATTCTTTTCGAGCCGAGGATCTAAGACAAATGTATCATTTTCCGGCGGAAGAGAAGAAGTATAACGTGGAATTCCTGGAGAAATTCCGATTTGAAAACGAGACTGAGTCTGAACCCATTCGAGGTTGGAGACAAAATCTAGCAAAGCACAAGCACGAATCTTCGGGTAAGTACTCGGTTGATTCTCTATGCTCTCCTTATTGCTATGCTGGGATTATGATGTGCAGACTATGGGGATTACATGATTTCGCCAATTTTACCATAGAAATAGTCCCCCTAATGGAGGCGGCATGTAGTGGCGAAATAATGGATTGGGCGGATATACTATCCGATAAGCTAGCAACTGCAATTCTTAATTTCAGATTCAACTCTCGCGTCACTGAGAGGTTCATTCCCCCATTTTATTACAGTGCCTATGTATTAGATGTTTTGTTTTTTAATTCTAAATTTCCTGTGCTCGAATGGAGGTGGACGTCGCAAGACCTCGCACCCGTCCACATATACCATCAAAAGTTATGGAAGACCAACTACAAACACCATTTGTATCAAATCTGCAACGGTTTCATGTTGCCTATTCATTATTCCATTTTCAATAAGCCTGCCCCTAAGATTTCCTACCAAGCAGGGGTAGATTTTACTTCCATAGGGAGTTGGTTTAGAGAGGAAAAGTTCACCTATATCAAAGTTTTTGGTAGTCAAGCCAAGCCCCACGTTCTTCCTCTATACATCCCTGATAAACAACTAGCCAGGGAAATAGCCTATCAGATCAACGCCGATGGGGTTATACAAACTCTGAAGAAAGCAAAGAAGCACGTCTAGCCCTCTTTTCCTTTGCGAATTGGTATCTATACTCTGCATGATCTCAAACATGCAGAGAAAGAAGCTGAGAAAATAAATTCACTAACCTTGGCAACTCTACCAAGCAGGCGATTCGATCCAAACAAAGTCGCCTACAATGCACTTGACCAAGCCAAATTGGCCAAGTTTGAGCATAAAGAGGACAGATTTGAAGACTTCTTCGCAACGACCGAGTTGCTATATCAAGTTAAATCGCTCGCCATACATGAATACAACGATGAGGGGCTAGTCGAATTTAACAGACTTAGAGAGCAGAGGTTGCAAACTTTGCCTCTAGACCTGTTAGCGACTACTCCAACAACAGAATCAAGTGAGCCTAAGCAACGACATGATAAAGAACCTCCTATTACATCAAAGCAGTAGTAGGAAGTGCATGACCAGAGATAAGAAGAAACCCAGGCTAACTTGCAGAGACAGGAAGAAACCCAGGCGAAAATGCAAGAATAGAGCAGTTCAAAAGTTAATGAAGATACACAGATTGATCCGAAATTGCTCCACGAATGGCAGCAATTTAATTCAATCATCGGAAATCTAGAATGCTCTAAAGATGACGAGGTTTCAAAAGAGGGCGACACACAGGAAGCGACATCAAAGCAGGTTTTGGGTGAAACCAACGACCCAACCAAATTAAAGGAAGCGGAAATAATTCCAAAGGATCCATCGGGCGAAATCATTTTGCGGATAGAAGAGATTCCTCCCTTGGATATCTTCTATAGCCCTAAGCATAAAGCTATAGTGAAATGACAGAGGAAGAGGAGAAGGACTGATCAACCTTCTTTATTCCCTGAACTAACAGTAACGGGCAACGTGGTATGGAAAGAAGAATTTGACCCCTCCGATGACTTAACAAAGCCATCGCAATATGCTGGAGCTTATTCAGCGGCGACAATAGATAAAGCATCGGAGGTGAGCAGTCTATTAAAGGCAAAAGATCAAGACATATTTTCGCTACAGGCTCAATTATTGGAAGCGCAACAGAAGGCAGAGAAGGCAGAACAGCAATTGCTAGTACAGCAACAAAATAACAATCAGCTGACTAAGCAATTGCAGGAAGAAAAATAGAGGATTGATGATAGCGCAATCCAAAAGCAAAAGGAGCTATCGGCAGCATTGGCACAACTAAAAACATCAACTGAGGAAATGCTAAAATCCAATGATGAGCAAATCACTCAATTGTCAGCTCAACTTGAGAAAATGAAAAAGCTCCTGTAGGTAGATGAGTTCAAAGTAGAGGCATTTCAATTAAACAAAGCATTGATAAATCAAATGAAGCTCTTGTGTCAGCAAGTCACCCAGGCAGAACCATTTTGCGACTTAGTGGCATCCATAAGCGAAAAAGTAGAAAAGGCAAGGACAGATTTGGATCAGGCCGAAGAAACATTGACAAATTTTCTGGAATGGCAAGATTCCGATCAGGGCCAGGCAGCTAACCTACCAAGAATTCTGGAATCACACAAAGAAATATTATTCACAGAATGGCAACCTCAGTTAATGAAGGCAGAAAGAGCGATTTTAAGGTGCAAGGAAACCACTAGTAATTTGGTTGAATTAGTAAATAATACTCTTTACTTTTCTAACATGATTTCTCAATATACTCCAGGCCAATTAACAGCAACAAAGATGTTGGAGCATTCATGCTACCCAGAGCTGGAGAAAAATGGAAGGTTAATTGCGGGAATCAACAGTTTGACATGGGATGCTTATTGGTTCTTTTTAGTGAAGCCGCACATCCAGAGAGCTGCCCTCAAATGCCTCACAGATGCTATTGGGTATATCATACCCGATATTCAGGATGCCACCTTCGCTGCGCAACTCAGCTTGTTCCTCAACAGACCACTCGAATTGGAACCAATGCTTGCGATAAGCCAGCTCAGGTTTAAAGGAAAACAGCCTAAGTCATGATTTACATCGCCGACTACCAGATTTCCCCCAAGAATATTGATAGTATTAATTGATGCCAATTTAGTAGGATTTTGTTTCATATATTTTTTTTAGCTTAGTAGTATTTATAGACCCTTTCATGCATTTAGAAAGGGTCGTAAAGTTTTGCATATGACAAACCCTGAAGTTGCACTATTGTACTTCAGGGATATTCTTTAATGAAACTGGACCAATTATTTTTATTTTGATAAGGAAGGTTTTTATACAAATGTGCACTATTGTCTTTGTTTGAAAACATTTATGCGTTGAAGGAAGAATCTCAAATAGCGATTGATATTTGGATTGATTAGCAACTCATATGGTACTATTATCTATGTCTATACTCATTCTTGTTATATGAATTTTCATTTGATCGCTCTTGCTATTATTGCTTATATATATGTGTTTTAACAGCATCCTTTATGCATCCCACTATTGGCTGTCTATAGTATGTTTTTCTTTCAATCATATATGTATCAATGATATAAATGGTAAATGCAGTAACCTTGAATTAATCGCTTTGTTTAACTATTTAAATGAAGTAATATTTGAATGAATATCTATGTTTATTTTACAGAGTCATCTACATGCCTGTCAATAGACAAGGATTACTAAATGCTGCATTTCAAATGAACAGTTGTTCCCGGGATTAGTATTAGTTTTCGTATTTTTGTTGATAGAATAAGCTATCCGCCTATCATTAGAACAGACAACTCATCACTCATCCACCCCTTTTATTCATTATCGGGAAACTGGTCCCGTTACATCCAGTCGGAGCCACCATCCCAAACGGAAAAGGAGCTCTACTAAGGTCCGGACCGGGTGGTTATCCCCCAATGTTGTTGCAGCGATTTTCGAGGCATCAACAGGATCACAAGAAGAGACAAGAAAAGTAAGGATCACAAGAGGAACTAGTGTGGTGGCTAAGAAGAAGATTAGAAAAGTAGCTAGCAAGGGTAGAAAGGAACATTGAAAAGAGTTGCCAATAGGAGGCTTTTGCAGGTAACAATGTTCATGTTTGATTATATTGTTGGGATTTGAATGCATGCTTCATGCATTGATTTTTGACTCATCTTTGTTGTCATTGGAATGGAGCTTTTCATGTATTGATAGTCATGTACAACCTTTCCTTATGTCATTTCCTAGATATCCATGATGTAGTGGGTTCCCTGTTTGGTTGAGATTTGGATGCGAATAGGCTTTGGATCCTAGTTGAGGTGGTCTCAGGAAAATCCAAAGGGTTGAGGGTGGAGATGGTTTTCTCTAGGTAAGCTCTTGACAAATGGGTGGAGATGGTTTTCTCTAGGTAAGCTCTTGAGAAATGGGTGGCGATAGGGAAATTCCTCTAGCTATGGTGAATAAATTTTGATGCATCCAAGCTTGTGTTGGTTTTGGTGATTTTTTGACCTGGTGTTGGGCGAAATTATTATGGCTTGTGGGTGGAGTTATTTTTCCTCTAGATTCTCTGTATGGTCATGTTTTGGTTTATCCCATGTAATATGGCATGGGGATGATTAGGTTGGAAGAAAGAATTGGCTTAGCCCCAATCTATGGTGGAGTGGAATGTGGAAGTCCCTGACTTGGTTGGCACTATGCATATGTTTTATTCTTTAATGAAAATTAGTGAGCACAAGTTTTGGTTTAATGTGTTGATTAAGTTATTTGTTTTTCATGGCTTCATTATGGTTAAATTATTGTTACATGCATGGTATATTTCTCATTATATGAAGAGCTCTTGTTATTGATCTTTCTCATGGTTGACAAGATCTTGGTTGTTTATATGGATGTGTGACCTAACCCATGTCTTATTGAAACTAGAATGAGAGGGAAGCAGGTCTCCTTGATGAATATATGACAAAAACTAATGAAATGGGGAACAAACTATGCATCCAAACTTATAGGCACCTTGGTCGCAATTTGTTTGTAAAATGAATATTTTGTACCAGGCATGCTTGAGTAAGAACAAAACTTTGAATAGAGAATGAAAACTCAGGAATCTTGTTGGCAAAGTTCTAGACAGTTTTGGGAAGTTGACTTGAAGGTTGGCCTTAAATTTCTGTAATAGAATCTGTGGCTGCACTTTCGAAACTAGGAAATTCCTAGCTACATCCACAACCAGGAAAGTGTATCCATGCAATTGGAGCCCTCTAGCTGCTTTGAAAGAATTATATCTTTGTGGATGGGGTGTAATCTAGGACAAAGAGTTGGTTGAGCTTAGGGGAAATGGCTACCTGAGACAACTAGGTTAATAACAGTGCAGTCATGTACCCTTGGGTATTTTGCAATCAGGTTGACGAATTGCATCTTGGAAGTTGGGTCATTCATAGTAACTCTCAACTCATGTTTACCTTGGAAAGTAGGTAAATGTGGGTAAATATGGGGTTGGGTGTTACATCTAGCACCCTTGGTATCAATAATAAAAATGTTGCAATGCTTATGGTTGTCATTACTGGGCTCAAAGCATATCACTCTGAAGGTATAACCAAGCTCCTATTTGAAGGGGATTCCCAAATAATAGTGAATATGTTCCAATTTATTGAAAATTGATCCTCAATCCATAAATTCACTACAAGCTAGTGCTCGAAAGCATTCCTCAACCATATCCCAACTCTTATCATGAGAATCTCAGATATCATCCCAACCCACATCTGGTGTATAGGAAATAAAATTGTTTACTTATTGTCCAATTACAGGTACCTTGAATCCTCCTTTATAGTATACTCCTATTGGACTCATTTATCATATTCCCCTCTCAAGAATATGTGTTGGAAAGGTGTTCAATGAGACTCCACTGCCCTAGATGGGGTGTTATCGAGACAAGAGGGTGGGGAAGTCATTGTCATCCCACTTGGTTAAAGCTCTAAGGAATGTGGCAACATGCCCCTATGATTGAATTAATGGTTTGGATCTAGATAATGTAATCCATTACATAATACAACATGCAACTTGTCTATAGTGCTACCCACATTGATTTAACTGCCATTCACCTACTCGCTTGTGTTATCCAATGAAGGATGCTTTTATAAATGGTCTTGGTCTATGTGTTTTGGTCTCTCTCTAGTCTCTTTGTTCTTGGAAATATTTTCAATTGGTTTCGAGAAATTTATAAAGTTGTTTTTAGCTCTTCGAGTAGCCTAGACCTACCTAAAGCCTCAATGCTTAGGGTGGGGAAACAACACCCTCTATAGTCGGATTACTACTTTTTCCTAGGAATTTTTATACTTTTTCTCTATCTGTAATGCAAGGAAGATATTGTTTCCTCCCTATATCAGTTGCTTCCATTTTCCTAGCCTCTCGAATCCTAATCCCATGCCTCACTAAAATGATAGGGTGCGTAGAGGGGTGACTTACTATCAAGAGAGGGTTGATAGAGGCCATAAGGGAATTCAACATCATTTGCATGAAACTACTTCTAGATATTGAGCCCTCACTCCTTGTCCCGTCTAGCAAGAACTCACTTATGTTGAGTGAGATGGCTTCCCTCAAAGACCTCATCTCTCAAACACATAAATTCTCACAAAGGCACCAAACCAAACTCCTAATACTAGCCACACTTGAGGTAGTCATAACCAATACATGCAGATAGGTAGTCATAAGTTCTTGCTTGGTAAAGTTCTTTTGGACTAGAACGAGCATCAAGTGGATATTATCCCCTCCCTAGAGCATCTACACCTACATATGAAATAATTGAATGGTAGAATGGAGCATATAGAGTAGTATCTCAAAATCCCACCCCACGTTAGGGGGTACAACCAAGGATGAAAAAGACCCCATCCAGGTTGTTGTTACTAACTCAAACCCATCTTTTTGATATTATATCATGACTTCATCATATTTTTATTTTTTTCCTCATGTTTTCTTTTGGTTAGTGTTGACGATGTTGGACCCACCAACATATCATGGGATATCCCCAGTAAGAAGTCCCAACTAGACCTCAAAGGGTATGGAGTAGGAGTCCGAGCAGTGGGTAGTAAAGCAATGCCTTGACTATGATAACATGTAAAGGTAAGTGTGATATCTTTGTCAGAACAAAGTGTGTGACCTTACAACAAGTCAAGTGAGATGCATGGGGGTTCTAACACAAAAAGGGGAAAATGAAGCGTGTCCCTTATAATCCTGTAATAGTGTCCAACTTGAAAGGAACACACAAACTAAATGACATCACAAGATGGAAAGCAGAATACTCCAAAATCCAAAGTGACTGGTTAAACCAACAACACGACTTCAACCATATTCATACCATCATATACAAAATAGTTCATACACGAATGTGTAAGTTAAATAACATACATTGCTAAAGAAACAAGAATAGTCAAACTACAATAACATTATATGTATGAAGACATGTTGGCTCTATTATATAATATAAAGTGAAAGTTCCATCCATACATACATCATTGACAACCACTAGCCCCAATAGTGGAACATTATAGTCAACATCGCCTTCTCCTCCAAAGAGATGTACTCTCTCTGCACTATGGAGAAGCCAAGGCTCGTCACAATACTCTCCAAGCCTTCTCTAGGAAATTCCTAGCCAAAAGCTTGGCTCCCAAAATCATGTACTTTGAATTATGAGGTTCTATATATAGAAAAGGGTGAGGTGACCCTTGACATTCCCATTTGACTCTTGAACTACCCTCGTGACTTTTCACATTACAACAGTGGCTATTCACATTCCACAAATGACACTTGGAATTTCACTTACAACATGTCTACAAAAATTACAATTTCCACATTTACCCATGTGGGACAAAAATAGGTTGGCATTAGCCTAATAAGACAAAAAACATCGCTCAAGGTCTTGGGGAAGACCAACTCGGTAACCTCCTCATGGTGATCTTTGGTGACAAACTGATACCAAGCTTGGTCCTACTCTATTGTGTCCCTGTATTGTTTGATGACATATTTTTCGAAGCGGATCATTGCCTCCATGGTTTCTAGGTATATGGTTTTGAGATCTCTATCCAACTCATCCTGAAGCATGTGCAACATTGTCCTGAGTGTGGCTAGATCATTGATGTACCTTTGCATGTTCTCTGTGATGAGCTGCAAGTCATCATTGGTGGCTATGCGCATCAACTGCTTTATGTACTTGTCGACACCCAACATCACTTGGTTCTTCCTCATGGCTTGGGTGAGGGTTCTGATGGAAGGGATCTTATGCATTCTCACTATGACATCCAAAATCTTGAAAAACCATGCATAGGAAGCCTCAATGCTAGTGATGAGTAGAGGGAGATGCTCATAATTCTGGATCTACATATGAATTCATGCTTTTTCTAGCTCATCTTACAGCTGCATCTTCTTGTGCAAGTAAAGTAGGGATCCCTTGTACCTCATTTTCCATTCTTCCATGTGTGCAATAGCAGTGTGAATGTCTTTGAGTGTTTGGGTCATCTGTGCGAATTGCTGCTGAAAACTATATAGATGGACAATCGATTTTTGCACGGTGAAAAATCTTCTATACTTTGTCCACATGGTGGCCCCCAAATTTGATATCTCTGCCACTATTTCTTTCTTCATCTATGTCATGGTAGATCTTGTGGACTTCTCTATTCTTTACCTGGCCTCTTGCAAGTCATTCGCTATTCTTGTTATCAAGAACTTGACCATTGAACTCGTGGCTTATGCATAAGCCTTAGAAGCCTTATCCATGGCAACTGGATGTCTTCTAACATATGGTAGAATGACCCTTTCTTCTATGTACACAGGTTATGTATGATCATCCAAGAGCTGCTTTCTTCGTGCATGTACAATCCTTTGTTGTGTCTTGTCAAATGCCAAATTGTACACATTTGTATCTAAATCATCTTCAATGAGAACAAGTTCTCCTTGCTCTCTTAGGATTGGTTGTGGTTCTGGAGGTGGCGAACACTATGGTATGACCTCGAATGCCCTCGACATGAGATTGATGTCTTAGTCCTATAGCTCCTATTATGTCTCCATGTATGTTGCCTTCACCAAATACTCAACCTGTTGATAAAGTTCTCAAACCTACACGTACTCACCGTATTCATCATATTTTGGCTACTCTGTTGTCTCAACCTGTATGTGTGAAATTTTCTTTATCAGTGTGCCTTTCCCTTCTTCCTATTCTTGTTTTTTCCTTTCTTTATTCTCTCTCCTCCTGGGCTCTTGTTCTTCTTTCAGCTTCTTCTCTGTCTCCTACAATCTCCTTTCCATCTCTTCCAATATTTGTTTCTCTCTCTTTCTCTGTGCTACTCTCCTATCGTGATGTTGCCTCTTTGCTTCTATCTCCAAAGCTACTCTTTCAACAAGTGGATCTTCTTTTAACTTTTATCTTTGCTTAGCTTATGTGCTCTCAGTAATATTACTCTTGCCTTTTTCTTGCACCAGTTTGCTTCTCAGTGTTGCTAATGTTGTTGCTTCCTATGGTGCTACTTCCTGTAGTGTTGTTTTCCAATGTAGAGCCATGCTGACCAATTCATTGAGCCTAGATAATTTATAGCAATAGCTCCAAGGATCTACCAATGACATGCCCTATGGACCCATGGGAAGTACACCTTTAAACAATGGTTCTTTCATATGTAGTGAGGATCATACAGATTGACTCTCTTGGTGTCGAATCTGAACTTATTCAAGTCCTTGGTCTCGACATTTGCATCTTTCAAGGTACGAATCTCGTACAACCTAATCTGCAAAGAAAGAGTAGGTCAGGGTGCCTTCTTCCTCCTGTGCAGTGCTGCTGACCACCCTCTGGAAATGTGGTATACAACCTCTTTCATGACTAACTTGTCTATGGAAAACCTAAGTAGCTCATGTGAAGGCTTCTCTGCACTAAACATTTTGATGAAGGTGCCACCAAGTGAGGCATACCAATCTACAATGTTGAACAATGCTTGCATCGCTTCTCAGGACATGCAAAGTGGGTCTTGTTTAAACATCATCTTGTACAATGGGGTGATGAAGTGGTCAAATAGCCTCATCATGATGTCAGTGAACTAAGATGTCTTTTTACAGGCAATCTTAATTCCTACATCAATTGTCAACCCAAGGTAAGTCTTTTTATCTCAAGAGTGCCAGCACAATCTATGCAGTGAATTTAGAGATTAGCTAAAGGTAAATCATTGCAATCACTAATAACTCTCTTCAACTTAATTCACACAAATCTTAAAGAAATAAATAAGGAAGAAATGATTCTGAAAGAACTCTTAACACACTCTACAATTCCATCTACTTATTCCAAAATCAAATGAATCTGAATGTGAATGCAAATAATCATGCTTGGAAACCTTCAAATAGAATTAAAACTAACTCACTCGATCAAGAAAGAGAACTGTAACAACTGAACAAAAATGTTAATCTACAGCAAATCAAAATTAAACAGAAAATTCTAATTGAATGACAATCTCGATTGAATGGAAATTCTCAATTGAACAACAATCTCGATTGAATGGAATTATTAATTGAAAGAAAATTAAGAAAATACGATAAATGATTTCTAAACAACAACTATTCTCTGTCAGCAGATTATGGAAATCAATTAACACTATCTTTAAGATCTATGATATCATAACTCAAAACGAACAATAATCTACTTATGAAACTAATATAAGAAATCAAATCAAAGCTTAGATACATCACACAACTAAGTATGAATTGAAATGAATAGCAATATGAATTGGAATCGTCAATCCTCGCAATAAGAGAAATAATATTAATTGAAAAATAACAATCAATAAATATTAAATTCGAAAGATTATAACACAAGAAAGCAGTAGAACTTCTCTTGACCAGGCCCAAAGTCACCAGAAGTCTCCACTAAGGAATACTCAGAATATAAGTGAAGATCAAATGCAGTCTTTCATTATTATAAGTAACCAGATTGTAGCATCACCGAGATAATAGTAGTATATGTCTCAAAAAGAATAATTATAAATTACACAAGTCTTAATTGAACTTTGTTTGCCTTTCGGCCTTATATATAATAGTAAAAGAGTAAACTAGATAAAAATGAATCCTTGGGATCAAGGGATCCTAAGGATTTCGCAACACATAATCTGATTCTATCATGAAATAGTATTGTTTTGCCTAGTCTCTCGCTGCCTTTCCTACTTTGGACGTTGTCTTTCCCTTTTATGGCTTGGTGCTGCTCTATCAAATGAATGTCTATTAACCAATCCATGTCTTCTGCACACAAGGATAGTAAAAAGTCAATTTCCAGTGCTAGATTTATCTAATTTGTTACCAAGTGCTTTCATCTAACTTTAACTGTAATTTCCTTTATTTCAATTCATAAAAAAAGATAATTGTGTAAGGATAAATATGAAATAAAGCAATTAATAAGGAGAAAATATACATTTTTCTTGACCCAACATACTCCCCAAATTACCTTGTTGTATGTCCCCATGCAATTAAATAGTTGATGTATAGCTGAGTTAGGGAGTAGGAAGAATATACCTCCTCCTTATAATGTCTGAAGCTATTTTTCTTCTTTAATATAGCAAAAGCCTAGGTAACATCTTGATCCTTCAAGGTGTAATCATAGCGATACTTATATGTAGGATACCATGTGATTGGAGTCCTATATCGAAATCCCAACCATTCAGGTCCCATAGTCAAAATCATGTTACTGTATTTATAGAAACGAGAGGAGGCGGCTTTAAAGTTTTGATATCCAAACAATTTTTGATTTCTAACAGTAATGCTGGAGGCTTCCCACCTTTACCTAGTTGTAGACAAGGCTTGCTCCTTAATCTCTTGGAAGTACTCCTTTCCAGCTTGTATAACATCTGTATGAAATGGCCCCAGTTGGCCTATAACACCATCTCACTTCATGAATTGCTTGTGTTTACTCAAGAGCTGCAGGGTTTTAGTTGGTTCCCCTCTCACCCATAGGTCAATTCCTTCTTCACGCCTCCTAAAATTATTGTGGGCCTTGGTCCACTTGAGTTGATTAATAGCGAAAGAGAGAAATGCCTGGAGTTTTACATCCCCTATGAAGGGGTTAGGGTTGATGTCCCTATCATCTTCCAGAAAGCAATTGTGCATATAAAGCTCACAAAGGAGGTGCTATAATTTCTCATTCTATTCTCTAAAGCATTTGACAAAATCCAGGATGGCTTTTATTTCCATAGGCTTATCAGCCTTAGAAAATTTGTTTTTCAGCAAGAGGAACCTTTCCAGGAGGTATAGGGCATAATTTGTAGCAGGGGCTCTACATGACAAGGTGATTGAATAAAGAGAACAAACAATTTCCAACTACTCTTTAGCCTTCTGTAATTTCTCTTGTGCTTTCTCAACCTTTTTCTGTTTAGCCCTGAACTGAGCAAGGTTTCATCCTCAATTATGGTTAGTGCCGCAAACTTTTTCTTTAATTCTTGATGTATCTTCAAGGGCACTACCCCCTCCCTGTACTGGGATAATGCCTATTGCATCTTCAGTAATTCATTATGCAGTCTGCTAATAAATGCATCCCTGATTAGGGGAATATAAGTAGGTGTTTCTTCAGTTTGGGTTTCTGCTTCTTGGGTCTCCATGGGATTGGTCTTAACAACAACTTTAGCTACCTCTTGAATCATGCAATGACCAATTGGAATGTCCTCTTCAACATCTATTTGAACAACATTATCCATGCTAGGGTGGTCCGTTTGGGTCTCCTGTGAGAAAACACAGAAGTCCTCGATTTGCATTTCAGTGTCTTCTAAAAGGCATGGCTCTATCTGAGTTTCCTTTGGACAAGCCAAAATATCCTCAGTTTCGGTCTCAACATCCCTTCCCAAACAATGTTATGTCTATGTGTGTGTGGTATCTTTTTCTACTTTCAAATTATTGGCTCTAATGGTCTCCTTTAACCACTACCTTAGTTTCCTAATTATTCGCTTTTGTTTCCTATACTTCTTAAGTACTTTTCTGAGCTTGTCCCTATAGGAATTATTTATCCCGGGACTTCCAACTGGTGATGGGTTAACTGCATTATCCTCTAGTTCCTGTATAGGTGGTAATGTGTCAACATCAGGGAGGGTTCCATATGGAACTGTATCTCCCGAGGGAGATTCACCTTCTAGCTCCGCTTTATCATGGATTTCTCTTTAAGGAGATCCAAAAACAATGGTGCCTCCTATTCATTCTCCGGGTTTTCTTCTGGGTAGCCCTCATACTCAGGGAAATTAGAAAAAATAGTGTTACTTGGTTGATTCTCCTCTACCAGGGTTTCATCTATAGGGTTTTCTTTAGCTGGGGGGTCCACTGGACTGTTGTCTCCTACCTGATTTCCTCCTCTAGTGACATCTTCTTCATGTACCTCTACTTCAAGGGGTTTTTCCACATAAGGAATCAGTTCCCTCTGTTCTTCCACGGAATCACTGCATGGCAAGTTTTTATCATGACCAGGGTTGTCAGCAGGGGCAGACTAGTTAGGGGTGAAATTATGTTCTTCAACATTCCCGGATTGTTCTTTACCTTCTCCAAATATTCCCATGTTTTCCAATACCCTGGCCACTTCCTCCTTATAGTCTTACAAAGCGGAATTTTGTGAACTTGCAAGAGGTGTGCAGGATGGTCTAGTCCCATCTTCTTGAATTTGGATGTTTCGATGGGCTCTCACTTGTACAAAACACCTACATTTTGCTGGGTTCAGGGGCATGGAGGAATTCTTTCTTTTTAATGTCCTTCTCGGATGTAGGGTTCTTGGCCCTTGCTGCTCTATTACTGTGTTTTTTGGGGATGGAGCCAAAGTAGGATTTACAACATTATCCCAAGTTAACTGTTGTTGGGCTAGTCCATTCATAATAATTAATTTAATCAATTGATGATGACAGATTACTTTGTGTGGGTCCTTGGTTATCCTAACTCGATAGGAAACATCATGTAATAGGGAATTCAAATAAAACGAAAAATTAACTGAAATTTTCTCTTTTAAAATGGCTAAAAGTTTCAGTTGACAGGGCTTTACCACATCATGTTAACCATCGCAGGTGATGTATCTTTTCACAATGATGACCAACTCTTGCCACAGTTGCCTTAATGTTGAAGGATGGATCCCTTTTCCTGTTTGCACCAGTTTCTCCCCTAAATTCAGCTCCTCATGAAAATCTTGCAACCTAATCAAATATTACAGCCATCCTGCGTGCTCAAGAATTGCACGAGCTTGATCTGATACCATAAGCATTGGCGGTTCATTCCGGATAGCTCTTCCTCCCATGGATGTTGTACCTGTAACTGGTTCGCTTGTATGCAATTGTTTTACACTTCCACAATTCAGAACAGCAGCAGAAAACATTACAACAATTAATGGAGAAATGACGATGTTTTGGGGATTAATATCATATTTAGTTAAGTCATTGGTCCCGTCAACCATACTTAACGTAGGATCATGAATCTGCATGCCAACCATAATGGTTGTCGTCCTTTCCCCAACCAGAAATACTTGCTAATTATTACTCATTCATAATCATCATTCAGTCCTTCCCTGAAAGATAATTCAAATGATTATCACACAATTTCTCATAACTGCCGCACATGTTGTGCATACGCAGGCCATCCCCCCTCTGACGAGAAAATGGTGTCCACGTCCTTTCAGCATGTTAAAAGAAAGCGAAAGCATTAACAAGACATAAATATTGGCAACCAATTCTAAAAACAACATGTTAATCAATAAAGCAATTAAATCAATACACATCACTAGATGTGAAATGGCCGAAAAGAAATTAAAATGGAGATTTTAATGCATATCAAAATATTTTCACCGTAAGTGGTATTAATGACAAAGGAATAATCGGTGATATATATTAATGACAAACATAAAATGATTAGATAATTTGGAATATAATGAATATATGGTATAAGTTACCATGCAGATCGACTTGTAAGAGTGTTGCTCAAATGGAAAATTTCCTTTAGAAACAAATCCATAGCTAGCGTAGAGAACATTTGGCAATGTAATATGATACCTCAGTACCATAAGCAGAGCCACTACTGTCAGCAAGAATTCATAGCCTCGATAGGGTTTCTTTTTAACCCCATAAATGAGCCAGAGTCCTCCTTTTAGAATGTAGATGGTTCTTCTTTTTCTTGTCATAAAGAGACCACTATGTTGGCATGGTGATTAGATGACCATAGTGACATTCACCAAGATATAACAAAGTGATCAGGCCAGCTCGTGATGAGACCCCTTACCCTTCTGATAGTTTTAAGCATTAAGAAGGTCATTACCTTGGTTTGGTAGACAATTTGGAATGTCACTTGTTAGATCCTTATGATCATGGTAGGCTAGCTCGTGATGAGACCCCCTATCCTTTTTAAGACAATGTTTGATTCTTTTTCACATCTCATTATGTCCATTTTTCGAGTGGAATTTTTATTTGTTAAAAAGAGGGAGGCTCATTTGCTCCTTAAGAGTCAGGGATGGTGTAAGAAGTAAGAAGATGCCAATGAAAGCTTATACTCTTACCCCATATCATCATGTCAATGATATTTATCTAGTTGGCAATGTAAAACATAAGCCAAGCATGATTTGAAAATAATGAATCATTTTATGATGTGTCCAAAGAAGTGATGTTTAGTCAGTCATTATAAAGATACATTGTATCAGCTTTTGAAAAAAGGTAACCATCAAAAGGCTTCATGAGTCATAATGGTATTGTTATTCCTGTTTTTTCTTATATCAAGCACCAATCCATTCAAATGGTGTTTATTCACAATACAAAGGAGAAAGAAAGAAAAGATGGCATCATGACCGTTAAGAAAAATTCACAATTTACTCTTTAAAAAAGACAAAAAGTGATGTTCAATTGATTGAACAACAATCGTTTTGTTAGCACCTAAATCTGCCTTAGGCTGAAGGAAGGCAAAATTTAGGGTAACCACAAACCATGCTCAGTCTGGTAGCTAGCCCTACCAGAATAGGAGAGGGCTCTCTTTGTGTCACGCTCAGTGAATAAATAAACGATATGGTCTAAGGTGACTTACAGTGAATATTGATTTTAGGCTAGGTAAATAAATATGGAAACAAGAAGCAATTTTTTATAAATGATTGAGTTTTTGGGATATATGGGACCAACGAACAATGTGAGCATAGAATTTAACACAAAGGCACAGATTACTTCGTGAGGTAGGACAGGAAGAAAGTCTAGCAATTAACTTTGAAATAATGCGAAATGGAAAGATTGTTTAGGAGGGTGAAAAGGGCATAAACACATGAATCCTTTTAAACAGAAGAAGAACACAAAACGTGAAACTTTCCCACAAGCAGAGCAATAAACATGAATTCTACCTTATCTTACTTAGAAAATTTCACTGGAAATGAATATGAATGAACTGTGAAACATAACGAAAATACATATGAACATTAAAGAGAACACATTGCTACAACTCACACCACATGAATCTCATGAACCAGAGCCGCTACCTTTCATTAATTCTCTGTCAAAATATACAATGAAGAACTGAGTTTCTCTCCCACAGTCTCCCAGAAATTACAACCAACCCTTTGCAAATGGTTTTTCATACAATAAATAGACTTTGCCATTGGGAAATGGAACGACCCACAGTTGGGGAGTTTTTCAAATCATTACAAACTAGAAATGGAAAGCCAACCATTAGTGACAGGTGCAACATTACAAAAATGACAAATTCCTTGGGTGATTGCTTGCCTTCCTTTGCCACTTGGATAGAAGCCAACCTTTAGTGAAAATACTTTTTAAAACTTGCCTTAGGTGCTGAGAAAAATGTAGTGTAAATGAGTGGGCCCACTTGGAGAAAGTCACGAATTGAAATGTCGCGGAGCGGAAGTGATTTTGGCCTTTGGGTCCCTATGCGTCGCGCCCAAAGCTATATGTGTCGTGCCACTTTGAAGGTGATTTTTAGCTACTTGCTGAAGTCAAAATTGTGCCCAAGTGTTCTTGTTAGAAAGACCTGTCTATCTACTTTCCAATCCAAGAGGAATTTCTAAATTCGGTGCTCATTTTCCCCTCCAAAACTTCAATCTCTTAAGACTGCTTCCTGTGTCAAAATAGGGACAGAGAGGTCATTTTTTGAGTGTTTTTGACCTCCTGAAGACTCAAAACTTGCCCAAACTTCTTGGCCATGCACCAACAGTCATGATTTTTCATGCTGAATCCAAAAATGCAAACCATTCTTGATTTGGAGCTCCCAATCATAAGCACCATGCCAATGGCGCGGCGCACAGAGAGAATAACCCTGTTTTGTGCACAAAAATTTGTCAAGTGACCAAACTTGTCCCAAATTTTTTGAAATTTTGGCTGGAGATCCTCAATGAAGTGCTATGCTAGTCCAGAGAGGCTTCAACCAAGATTCAGAGCCGATCTTGCTCTTTTTGCCTCTTTTGTCTTTTTGTCGCTCTCCTCAATTTCGCCTTCAAACTCCTTATCCGAGCCTTTGAACTCATATTTCGTGCCTTGTAGTGATAAACCATCTGCCTCAATATGGTTTTGTCCTTGTCGACCTTCTCTAGCAGTCTCTCAAGGTGGATGTTGATACGCTCGAGCCAAGACTCTCGGTCATTGTTAATCTCTTGCTCTAATGGAGTGAGCTCAATCCTCCTATGTTGGGCAGGTTGGAAATTCTCGCGGATGTTTTGTAGCTCCATGATCTCATGCTGGTCTTTGAGCTGTTTGTTGCTCTACTCCAAAACCTGATAATCCACTTAGCCCTCTCCAAATTGAGAGACAAGGCTTGGATCTCCGTTTTCTACTCCTGGATGGTCCTCCTAAGTTTGGCACTCTCCACATCTGTATCATCATCATGAATGAGGATGAAGTCTTCCTCTCGTTCATCTCATGGCCCCTCATCATGTATGGGCATCTTTTTCCCTTGTCCTGTACCTGTGTTACTGATGTTGGAAGCGAGGCCCCTTACACCCCGGGTGGAGATAACACTCACTTTGCAGCTGCAAACAAATGTCTACTACCTCTCTAATAGGTGATGAATACCAGCATGGTAGCGGCCTCATGGTGCTCATACTGATGAGAAGGACCACCTATCTCATGTTCAACCTCTGATAGTACCTGTGAAGTGCTGAAGAGGTCATGGGAGATGAAATCATCCCAAGTAATGCCCTGCAATCCCAGTTGATGAACCACCAAAATCTTAGTAAGAGAAAAGTGATAAACACTGTTAAGTTGCTGCTAAGGGGTTTTGTGCTACATGAAGGTGTTCATCCTCTCTATGTTCCTGCAAATGAAATATGGGATGTTCATCATCCATACCCTGGTAAAGTGCATGAGCAACCTGATGTGATAGGCATATAAACGAGAGAACCTCCCCTCACAGCTGAAATATTTCGTGATCAACTTCATGAGTGGAGCATATTCATCATTTATATATCAGAATGGAAAGAGTCTTTTGAGATGCCTCAAGAAACTGGCCTTAATTTAAGTCTCATAATGCTGTCTATCAACCTTCTATTTCTTGTGCCATGGTTCTCCAACATTCATTATGCCGGTTGCTAATGAGACAGTTTCAGGTGTCAGTATGAAGGTGACCCCAGCTAAGAAAGTGATCTCCATGCAAGTCAAGCAAAAAAAGATGGGCCAACTCATGATGAAATCGAACACTAGCCACCTTTTGACAAAAATCAAAACATGATATAGAAAGAGGGCAAGCCTGCAATTCTGTAAGGGTGGTTGGTTCATCCCTAACATGTTTTCCACTTTTATGATGCCTCTGGGGAGCCTGTTCTTCCAAGGATGAATCACTTTGGGTTCCATTTCATACTTTGATGAATGCTCAGATGCCATGACTACTGTATATGGATTGTGCTTGGACTACCCTTTGATGATGTATGAAACTATGTGTTGTTATGAACTCTGCCACCAAGGGGAACAATGCAAAAGGGACTGTTAGGAAGGGGAATAATATGATGGGATTAGGGGTTATGGGGAAAGATTTTGTTTAGGGACATGTAGGAGGGTTTGGGGATTTTATAAGGTAGGGTTTTAGGGTTTACATTGACAAATGAGTGGAGGGGATAGGGAATAGGGGTTTAGTAATGTTTTAGGGTAGGGAAAGATGGGAAAAATGGAATGGGGGGAAGGGAACAATGGAAAGAAGAGGAAAAATGAAAGGTGAAAGGGAGGAGGAACCTTGGTATCAACACAACAAATTTGCAACCCTAGAGCAATGGCTTTGATGATTTCAAGTGGTAGGGTTTGGGCGTTTTTATTGCGACTATACACGGCCATAAACCACCATCATGTTCACAAAAACAATATAAGCAACTGAGATGTTGACCCTACCTGTCAATTGGAAGGGATTCAAAGTGATTTGTTGCAAATTTGGAACGAAACTGAGCCTTTGTGGGTGTGCATCGCGCCCCTCTGCCTGTGTGCTGCGTCCTTTTTGTGCGCCGCACCCATGTTAATTTAACACTGCGTGGTAGTGCCTAGTGCACCACGCTCCCTCTGTGCTCCGCGCCTCTCTGTCTGTGCACTGCACCTTGTGAAAACACCTCCAACCTCACTCAAAACGCAAGCTTGCTCTCTCAATCAACTTGAAATGCTTTCTCTCTATTCTTGGTGTGAAAAATGACATTGTTCCTTGTGGAAACTCTATATAAAGGCATTTGTAGTCATGGGTTTGATTTTTGTTTCTTCAAAACCCACTTTGCTAATGTTTTGTTTTGGCACTTTTTCCCTGATTTAATGCAACTCTGTATTTCACTTTTCCCTTTGAATTTTTAGCTAAAATGATGAAAGTTTTGGCACTTTTTTTTTGTAGGGGTTGTTGACATGGCATTTGGCCAAGGAAACCATGACTGCGCCTGAAGAGATCAATCAGAAACTTTTTTTTGAAAATTATCACAAATGACACACTGTTTGACTTTTCTTCGAAACAGAGTTTTGAAGAACAGTCGTAATTTGTCAACATGATGATGAAAATCTTTTAAATCACAACTTTGTAAGGGTCTCTGTAGAGCCTCTAACTTACACCTCATCATCCACTATTACCTACTGTTTTTCATCACTTATCTCTCTCTTTCGCCTCATTTTCCATGTAAAACCACCCAGATCATTACATTAGATGTCATTAAGCATGATTAAGTGAGCTTTGCTAATGTGTGACTGTTTTGTTTAGATTTTGACATATTTACAGGCATTCCGCAGCTCTCTGCCAATTCCGCAGCCATCTGATGATTCCGCAGCCATTTGGAGATTCCGCAGCCTTTTTGTTGTTCTCAAGGTTCCACGTGCCATTTTGCCAAATGAGCCACATGGGCACTTAGGTATCAAGGTGCTCGAGGTTCCTGTGCCATTTGTTCAACCATCCATGTCATCTACCTCCGGTCAAACAAGAGCAAGATCCGGTCAACGAAGGCAGCTCAACGGTGATGCGTACGCTGTTTGGTCACGTCAGCTCAGACGGTGGCTTGCCCATGTTTCGCAGGACGTGGGAAACATAATCCAACTTTGGATTCAATCCCCATGACGACCAGGACCTCCAGCTCACCCACGCAGGCTCAAGACGTGTTAATTCAGTTTTAATTACACATGATAGTTTGTTATTTTCCGTTTTTAGCAGCACGCATAGGCTATCCTTCAGATGCCTATAAATACTTGCGTCTGCGTACGCTTAAGAAGACTTTTATTTGCTGTATATTGTGAACTTGTTATAATTTTTGAGCATTTCTAAAACTCTGTTTTTAGAGTGCTGTTCTAGCACTCTTTACTGTGAATTTCTGCATATGGAGTAATAGAACCAGTGTTGTTTTGGAGCTTTCAACACTTTGAGTTTTTCTTGGGTTATGTGAATGGAGGGCCCCTGTTCATACTAGCCTTGTATAGTATTTTCATGTTCAGCATTTTCTTTTCTTGATCTATGTATAGCATAATCCATTTCATTTTAATTCGTTTTGGATCCTTTCTTTAAGCTGATCAACATTGCTCTTTTGCAGGTTTTGACCCGGGATTATTTGTGTGTTATGTGTTTGCTTTGTATCTAGTGGTAGTTTGAGTTGACAGATTTAAAGTTGCTGCCTTTATTTTATTTTCATAGCTGGTTTTTAGTTTTAATTTTCAAAACTATCTGCTAATATATGAATGGTCTCTTTCTATAAATTGCTTATCTTTTAGAGATCAGAACACTAATCACTTGCAGCTGGCTTTGGGTGCTTTCTAGACTAATCCTTAGCTACTCTCTAATCGTGCTTTACACAGTACTATTTAGAGGCAGAGAGTTAGAGAGAGCAAAACATTATAACTAGTCTTTAAAAGTAGATTTTTCTCATTTTTTTATCATTTCTTAGACTTATCTTTAACTACTTCCTAATCGTGTCTTACACAGTACTATGTGTTAGGGGCAGAGATTTAGGAAGAGATAAACATTATCATTGGTCTTTTAAGTGATTTTCTTACCTTTTATTTGCAGCAGCATGAATGGTGTCTAATGCCATTAGAAAGTGGTTCTTTGCTTTTAGTTCATTTTAATTCATTTATTTCCTTCAAGTTTTCCTTTTCAGCAAGTAGTTAGAAACCACTAATCACACACCTTCACTCATCTAGAATTCAACTTACACACACCATCACTCATCTGTTTATAAATACATCACTCCATCTTAGGAAGATAAATTAACCACAAACAACACCCCAAACGACAAAAAGCTTTAAGAGGTTGCTTAAGTACATATAGTACACCTTCACTTCATAAACTTATGAGCCCCGGGTTGACAATTAATGACATCAATTTAGGAACACTAAATTGACTAAACACTAGTCCTCACCACCATCATCCTACTAGTTAACCCAACTGCCAACTGGCTGAGGCTCCATCTTGAGATCACTATCCTGCTCCCTCTCAACTATCACATCTTTAATCTCCTCCTTTCTTCTCAAGGCTGCACATGCATCTCCCTATAATGTGTAGGGGCTCTCGATCTTGACACCAATATGCTTGATATGACCTAAAGAAAAATGCTTAAGGTATACCTTCCCATTGTTGAAGACTACCTCATACACTTTGCCTTCAATCCTCAATTTGTTCATGAGACCAAGTTTTATGGCATCACTGCTATTTTCAAATAGCTCAGTGAGGATATTCCACATAGTAAAGGGAGTTTCCTTTCTATGTAATTTTGAGACTATGTGGTCTCTCACACCTTGCAAGATGATCCTCTTGGCTATAACAAAATCCTTCTTCCATTGGGCTAATGGTTATGCATCATATTGCTGGGGTTTCACAATGTTAGTTTTAACATATTCTAACACAACATTATCATAAAGCATTACTTCCATTCGGTCCTTCCAGGCTATGAAATTTGAGCTACCCTCCAAGGCATACTCCAATATCAGTCTCTTGAAAGACATCTCATGGATCTAAAGAGAAACTACTACACTAAAGCTACAAATTTAGAATTCCTTAGGGATAAATTCAAAATAGTTATTCTAATGTTATTTTAGGGCTTTGATACCATGTAGAAATTTGATAGAAATTGCAACTACTCAAGATTTTGAACTAAAAACAAGAGACACAATTCTACTCTACTAATCTATGGAATATAAAACACAATTTAGAACAACATGCATAGACATGCAACAAGCAAAACCACAACTACACTGTGATTTCTAAGTTAACCCAACTGGGAAAAACCCCTCAAGCCTCTTCGCATTAATTAGTTGAAGAGAGAAATTATTACAATTGCTTGCTCCAGCTCTAAGCACAACCTATGAAATAATAATTGTTCTCTTTATTGATTGAGGAACTCTTTCCAACACTTAGCCACTTTATGCCTCCTCCAGCCTCCTATTTCCTTGCGCAAATATGAGCTAATTCAGGCTCTTAAACAATAAGGAAGTCATTATTTCCTTCCACAATCACCAAGGAAGTTATCTCCTAACTGCATGCAACAACTGTACACTCAAATAGTATACAACTCATGTTACACTAGCCTTGTCTCCTCCACTCTAGCTGAGCAATTTGAGTTCCATGCATGCATGAGCTATTTTGGGTTGATCGACAGTTTACTAACATATCTCTGAGTTAGACAGTTGTCTCGCTACACAACTAACCTTCAAATGACTCTACTAATTGTTGAAGGTCATTTAATTGAGTATAACTGAAAATAACTGAACTAGATTGCTAAAATTTAGTAACCACACATGCATTGTTGAACTCCAAGCTCACTAACTCAAATTTACTGAGCTAACTAAGTGAAATGAACCACGCAACACTAGTTAACTACCTCCAATTCAATTTACTCAATTTGACTAAGGCTAAAGTAATCAAATTGGGTCTTTCTCGCTACAATTTCTAACAACTATTAGATACCATAAGATTTGAACTATTTAAAATTTTTCCTTTAAATAAACTTCATAACATCAAATGCCATTAAGAAATAACATGATCAATCAATAACATAACATCAAATGCCATTAAGAAATAACATGCATCATTCAATAACATACTCTTGAAAACTGTTTATAACAAAAAAAAAATTATTATATCTACTTAACAATTAAATTAAGGTGTTTGGTTATTCCCTCGTATGTTTTTAGAGATAATAGTCTTAGAAGTGAATGGAAAACCATATTTTATATTAAAAAAATTAGGGTGTTTGGTTAGTGGCTAATATGTTTTCGGAGACAAGAGGCTTACAAGTGAATAGAAAGCATGGTAAAACATATTTTACCTAAACTTATATGTTTTGCTGAAACTTATAGTTTAGTTCAAGCATACTTCAAGCCTTCCATTCATTCGAGTGGAGTTCGTAATTCATTATTGATATTTGAAGATATCCATTTTAACAGGCGTTATCTATTGTTTCTCACATGAACACTTTGGGCTTCTTTATGACATTAGTTTGAGGGGTGCTTCTTTGTTTTTTTTTAATCCATTTTTCGCTTCTTTTTCTTTTTCTATGCATTTTTCACAAGCATGCTTTGATTCCTATTTTATCTTTTAAAATATTTAGTTGTACAAAATCCCATGTTTAGCGTTTTTGGAATTATTTTTTAAATTACTCATCACTTTAGATGCAACATAAAGTGTTTTTAAAGCCTTTGTCAAAGATAATTGGTGATAAAGTTGGTGATAATTATTAAAACATCAAATAAACGTGTTAAATATGGATAGGAAAAATTATGAAACATAGTTTGTATGTTGTATTTAATAAAAACAATTATAAAATAAAAATGTAAATCCAACTTATGCCCAAAAAAATACTTGTCCACTCTCCCATTTATCTACAAATTAACCAAATTTATCATACAATTTAGTAACCCCACTATTTATACAATCTCATTCATTGAATATAAAAGATGCTTCAAATTAACCAAATTTATCATACAATTTGGTCATCCCACTATTTATACAATCTCATTCATTCTATATAAAAGATGCTTTAAAGAACAGTCCAAAACGCACACTATAACATGTTTCCAACTGGTTATAACAATATAATCATCCGGTAAGAGTATCTCATGCTAGTATCAAAGATGCTCCTTAAATGTATAACCAGCCTCCTGCAAACGAATGATGAGATCCATCCGAAGAAATACAGCTTCATGCAAACGAATGATGAGATCCATCGGAAGAAAAAACGCCAAACAATTTTCTTATAAGTAGTTTTTTTAAATAACAAGTATAAGCTTGCTTTGCAAATAACAATTAATGATAAATGTGGATAAATGTGTCCACTTACTACTGGTTTGAGAATTGAATTATCAAAAATTTCTACACTATTTAAAAATAAAATAATTAAAATAGAAATAAAATTATTACTACTAAAACATAAAAACTGAAACCATGTATCTAAATAAAAATACAGTTGTATTTAAATAAAAATACACTTATTACTTGTGAGCGTTAAAACTGAAACCATATACCTGAAACATGAATATACATGAGTATAAATATGTTTAAAGAGATGAACATTTGCTTAATGAGACATACCCACACCCACACCCAAATATTTTTCTCATTAAACACACCCACACCCAAATTCATGGAGAAGCCCACGAGTTTTATAATTCATCAAAGCTCGTGCAGGCATAGTTGAGCATTTATTCGTCAACACTCGAACAAAACAAGAGCAGTATCTTGGGGCGTCTGGAATCAGCAAATGGGACGGCACCTTGAAAATCTAGGGTTTCATCCTTAGAACGAGGAGTGAGTAAATTTGTGAGAGCTGAGTACCTTTTATAATTTAATTGGTGAGAGCTGGCCCTATAATGCATAGTGTACCTAGACTTTTTTTCAATGCAAGAAAGTATCGTATAAGAAAGTGTCAGAGATGATGGATAATATTATTTGCAGCAGAGATGATGGATAATTTTTTATTATATTTTTAAGACTGACTTAAGTATAAAATCTTAAAGTATATTTGGAGCGATGCTCCCAAAGCATTTTCTTTCATTCATGTATGGAGACACTGTGGCCTGTACCAAGTGTTTTTGCTATCATGGGCCTGTATCATTATCAATGTCTGTGAAGGAACTGTTATATTTGGTAACTATTTTGTTTCCCCTATCTTCCTTGTAATATGTCGTTATCTATGTCTTTTCCAAACATGTGTTATCAGAGTGTAGTCTGTATTTGTACCAAATAATGTATTAATAGAGTATGGTCTTTACCAAGCATTTTCTTTATGTGGGGTATGTATCATTGTTAAAGCTTTTGAAGGTATAAAGGTAATGCTATATATGATCATTATTTTGTTTTTGTTTTCCATATATTCTTTCTGGTATATCTTTATTTATCTTACCAAAGTAGTTTCAATTATGTATTAGCAGAGTATGCTATTTATAATTTTTCCTTTTATATTTAGTTTATATTTTTATATTTAGTTTATATTATTGAATTGTTAGTATGATAAATATTTTGTTTTTTAAGCTAGCATATTCTATTAGTAATGGATGGTAGATGCTTACAGGAATTATTAATGAGTAAAATGACAAAAAGTATATTTGTAAATTTTGTAAAAACAAAATGAAAAATGCATTGAAATAGATGGAAAAAGATGGAAAACAAAAAATTATCAATGTAACTATTTTTTTTTAATAAAAACAAAGAGAAGAAAAATATCCATATTAATATATTATTAAACTATAGTACCCATTATTATAAAATTATTTATTAAGTCCTTGAAAATTTTGATCATGTTAACATATTTAATACGATTTACATAAAATTTAAAAACAATTTAAAACAACATGAATCAATGTTTAAGTAAGATATAATATTCATAAATCACAAAACACAAAAGAAAACATCAATCTCTTAGCCACAATATATATTGTAGAATAAAATAATTTAGAGTCTACATGGAAACCACCAACAACCAAGGATGATGACCTTAAAACTTTTGTGAAGGGAATGTCCATCTTAGCCACCCATTGTCACTTTAGTGTCCTTTCCTCTCACTTCTACGTTCATATGTCATAGGCCTCTCGAGGGAATAGCTAAAATGACCAAGCTAGGTCAAAGTTGTCAAAATAAATAGGACCTTAGGTTAAGGTTGTAAAAATAAATAAGACTTGATTTAACCAATAAGTAAAAGGATGCACACACCCCTCTCTCACAAATTGTAGAGAAAATGTAACAAGTTTACATACTCATGATCTTTAGGTACTTGACCCCACAATGTTAAGGATTATCTGTTTGTCACAAAAATTATTTGCACAGTTAGATGAGATAAAATTCATATTACCAATGGAAAGGTTGCAATCATAATGTCAAGCTCATATAAGAAGTTTACATGTAATTGTGCGATTGTTATGAAAATATCATTATAACCAAACAGTTGCCAAGAATGTTTACTCCCTACGCTAAAGAGAAGAGACAGACTTCATTCAACGTTGAGTTATAAAAGAAACAACACACCCATTCACGCCTTTTATAATGGTTTTGTGGTGTGTGGAGATCATGAATGATAAAATTCAATAGGTAGAACCTTACCAATGATTTTAAATGATAAGGGATAGATGTAATACATGTTAGAAACATGATTACACCCACTAGTTAGTTTGTTCTTCAATTATAATTTTTTTAGTTATTCATTTAGATTGGATCATTATAATATATTTCCTCTAGATTAATATTTTAGAGTGAAAAAATGGAAGAATCAACTTGCAAGTTCATTTTTACTAGAGGCCGAATTTTGGAAAAAAAAATAGGTGAAAAACGCAAGAGCCACTTTGAGGCATTAAATGACCACGTTTTGTGGTCTTGAACTTAATATGGATCTAGATTTCATAATATATGTATAATACCTTTCCAATGTCTCAAGAATCACCTCAATCAAAGCTTGTATGAGAAAGTTATGTCTCTCGGAAATTGACCTATTGTAATTAAACACATAATTCAAGAGGGTGCCACGTCAACCCCCAATTCTCATGGAAAAAGTGTTAGCCATGTGGGAAATATAAATAATATTCTAGAAGGGTTGAGTTCTAGCTCATGTTCAAGGTTTAAGAAGTCAACTTAAATCCCTAGTTGGTTATCATAATATGTTATAATAAAACCACTAAGAGGAAAATGGGTTCCATTCTATTGTTCGAAACTAGGTTAATACTAAGGGGGGATGAATAAGTAATAAGACCAATTTAAATAATTATTGACAATTTTATATTTTTTGTTTAATTATCACTCAATCATTTAAGCAACAACATAATCATCACATGAATCAAACAACAACACCATAAACAACACAAATATATGACATATATATTTTTACATTGAAACCCATAAAGGAATAAAACCACCAATCTTGTTTTATTTTGATGTAGATCTAAAGCCAGAACTTCTAATTACATCAATTTTTATGAGAACCCACTCACATGAGGCACTGACCCCGAAGTTTTTTAGCTAGCACCAACTAGCAAAAAGCACTAACTCGATAATTTTTTTTTTTGACATTAACTTGCATGAAGAACCAACTCCATGATTTTCAAGCCATTACTTATAGGAGGAACCAAACCCCAATTGTTTCTCTCGCACCAACCTTAAGGAAGCAACAAATCCCTAATGTGCAACCACCAATCTACTGATCCATGCAAATTCCTTTTTCATGCACTCAGATCCATAGGTTCTCTATTCATATTAAAATTGTGTTACTCTCTCTCATCTACAATTCTTACTTAGCCTGATATCTCACAATGTACTTAGCATCCTTAGCCTTAGTCTCTACTATGCATCTCTTCACACACTCAGATCTAATCAGAAATTTTCATATAGTTACATCAACTAAGTCTTTCATAGCCTTGCCACTTTCTAAATTTTACCCTCACATCTCTTGGCCATCTTAGAAACTTGGCCTTCTTGGCTCTTACTGTTATAGGAAAATCTAGGCACATCAACCCCGACTTCCAGATCCATATTATTAGGGTCCATCAACCCCTCATTTAGTTGTTTTCATTCCCTAATGAAGTTAACCTACATCGTTCTTGCCTCCCAAGAGTTCATCCAAAAAATACACCTAGAGAGACAAGTGCAGATGACCCTTTATCAGGCTACAATGCATTGCAAGAATTGCACTGTATGGGTGTTATACATCACACCTAGCCTTTGTTTCACCTACGATGAGCAGGATTCATTGAATTTTTTAAATGAATCCATTGGATTCCTCATCTAATGGATCCTTCTGGAAGTTTCCAGATGGATTGGAGCTCGCTTTTGGATGAGGAAGAGGATGAATGAACCTTAATCCATTGTCCCTTCCTCCATGGAACCACTTCCAAATTATGGCAAAGCATTCATGAGGGCCATTAATGGCCTAACCTCCTCCATTCAGCTATAAATGGACCAAGCATTCAAAGGCTTGGGGAGGTTGGAACTTCTTGAGTTAAGGAAATGTTGTTTGAGTGAGACTTGAAAGAGAGTAATGTTATCATGTCAAATTCTTGTTTCATGAGGAGAGAAGGGTTTGAAGTTGGAAGGATGAGACTGAATCAGACATGCATCTATATGGGTTGTAATCTTTCCTTATATTAATAAAGATTTCTATGTTGTTTCCCATTCATGTGTTATATGATGCATATTGTACTTTGGATTCTATAATATGTTTAGTTAACAAATCAATATGTATGCTTTTATGGTTTTCTGTCTCAGCTTGTGTCCAGGTATCTTCCAAGCGAGTTAAGTACAGAAGGGAGCGGTGAAAGCAATCAAAGGGAAGAAGGATCGAGTGAGAGATACAAGTTGGTTCTTTTGTTCCTCTTTCTTTTATCTGTTAGCTATAGGAAAAGCAATGGAATTACTTTAGTTGTTGTTCTAGACTTGCTACTAGGTCTAGGGGTTAGTCGTTTGAAGAAACACTAAATTTGCCCATAAAAAAATGGAAACCATACTGGGGAGTGATCCTATCCCTTATAGTAGCTTATAACTCTCTTAACACACTTTGACATACTTTCCTCTCTGCTGTTCATCAAATTCAAGTTCAATTCATTGAAAATTGAGTCAGTTTCGAGTATAAAATTGTCATTCTGTAATCAGCGCACCTTTGTAACTGACACAGTGCACTACATTGCACCCTCTGCATTGAGACAGTGAGATGCATCGCACTATCCCTCACTCTCGCCTGCATTGATCCCTTTAGGATCAGTTTTCCCATCTAGGAGCTAAAACCTTTAGTCAACTTTCAGTTGTTTGAATTACTTGTTGGATATAGATGAGGTCTTGTCTCTGAAAACAGTCTTTGTTTCCTTGTTCTGACCCGATTTATACTATATTGTTGAATGTTTTTTTATGTATTTGTTTTATCATTTGCAGTCCGTTGTCGAAAAGTAGTTTCAATCGATTGTTTTGCAAAAACAAAGTGTCGTAAAGTCTTCC
>APFE030903907.1:18740-65290 GCA_000404065.3 Pinus taeda | reverse complement strand
CAAATTCGAATTCCACCAAAAACCAACTCAACCGCCTCGGATCTAAGATTCATGAGAACACAATATTTCTTGTACAGAGATCGACTGTATGGGCATTCACCAGATATCTCACCTTCCAAAAGAAGGATGAATCCAGAGGCTACCTGGCCCGATTACAGGCTCTGCCTGAAGAAATAGAATGTAAACACTTCCTGAATAGTAGATCAGATGATCAACAGCTCTGATACCATGTAGAAATTTTGAATAATTTAACACATATTCAACAGAGATTATCCTGATCATGTACTATTGCGGAAAACATACACAAAACATAAGCTCCTCTACGTTGATCATCAATATAGCAGCATCAATAACAATAAAACATCAAGAGCATTCACACATTAACACAGTATGTATCCCAGGGAAAGCATATCACTAAAAACCCCAACTATATGTATATTAATGATTGAGTCATGTAACATTACACAGCATAATACTTCTCACAAGTATCTCCACCTCTGTTACACACAATACAACTCAGATTTGATCTCCAAATCTCTTTCGCTGCTTGCCTGCCTCCACTGCTCAATACCTGCATGAGAATGAATGATAATTCCAAAGCAAACTCATATTTACTTGGCAAAATCACGTGAGCACAAGCTACAATGTGGGAAAATACGTGGGAAAACTCATTGGCATACTCAATCCCTTGATTGTGCAAGATCTGGTGCACAACTATAGTCACAACTGATAGCAATCTGATTCTCTACCACCTGTCCCTGTTGAACTGAACATGCACTGACATGCAACTGAGTTAACTGATGTATTCATTAGTTGTATTATGAGTTAATAACTTGTGAATTAATTAATAACTAATTCACCCAACTCATCTCTAGTCTATTTGCCAGTTAGACTAAATACAACCAGTGTAACAAAGCTAAACTGAACACAACTCCATCAACTGCACCTCCAGTCCACTAAACTCAACTCACTTGAGTTCTAACTGAAGTCCTGCATGAAAATATTAGTCATCCCATAGGTGACCACGTATTTCCTTCTGGGATCTGCATGTACCACATCCGTAGCTCATCCTGAAGTGCTCCAAGAGAATAAGACAAAGTTTATAGTCTAAATATTATTATGAGCTAATAATATTTGACTGTTCTATATTTAGACTGAGCAGTCACTCCGCTGTGATCTAAAAATAGAAGTCCATCTATTTTTCCCAACTTTATCAATTATCCATAAACAGCAACCTGCAATCCATAGACATGATCCATATGTCGAAAAATAGACATAGTCTAAAAATAGACTTGCGCCAAAAATAGCCTGCGGGCCCACTTAGTGAAGGCGACTCTTTTCACTAAGCTCCATCATCTTGTTGCATTCTCAACAAGCATTTCTTGTTGCACACTTTTCAACAATAAGGACCAGGTAGGAGCAAACCCTGAGCTCTTCATTTTCATTCCATCTTTTCTTGATTCTGAGCAAGTTTTTCCACATTTCTAGGTTTTGAAGAACTCATTCTCCAACCATCGCACCTAGCCTATATCGAAAGGTGCGATGCATACTGAGCTGTACACTGGCCAGTCAGTATGCATCTCACCTTGCTCAAAGGCAGGGTGCGATGGGCACAGAAGGGCATCTTTATACAGTGATTTTTCATCAAATTTTTGCCTGTTTTTGCTCAAATTTGGATCCTAACTCATCTTTTGTTTGCATTTCAGATTTTCGTTGGATCAACATGGTCGTCACATGGCATGAATGTGAACATGAAGAAGAGGACATGATTGCCTTACATGACCAAGACACAATTGCTGCGTTACCAAACTGTGGCTTGCTGAAGTTCTTCCGCATATCCAGCATGAGGCAACAAATCAGTTTGTTGCAGTATTTTCTTGATGCTTAGGATCCGATTGACCAGGTATTCCAGATCAGATGCAAATTTATTCCATTGACAGTCGAGGATATTTACTTTTTGACGGGGTTGTCGAGGTGTGGTGCCCTCTTTCACTATCAAGATTCGTTCATGGACGTGAATCCGTGAAAGAGTATATTCGTCAATTCTGCAAAGATGGATCTCAACCCAACAGAGATGGCAAGACCAATATCTAGGATGTCACTGATCGGCCATTGAGGACCATTTTATTTACCTTTGCTAGATTGGCTGGCAGTGCAGCTTTACACTTGGCAAACATATCTTACATGCAGTACGCCCTAGAATGCCTAGAACCGAAGGTGTTCAATTGGTGCAAGGCAATACTTTTTGTCATAAAAGAACAACTCTCCAAAATAAAGAATGGAAGAACCAAGAAATTTGGCTATGGTTCCATATTGACTGCTTTTGCTTTGGAGAGGATTCCACTGATGTAGCCTCAGAACATTTCACTGGGATTGCCAGCATTGAGGGAACCACGGATATAGAGATGGGTTGATCTTATGGCCAGACATGCCAGTCAGTCACAAAATTCCTTCTCTAATGCATCTTTCGAGTGGTTCAACCATCAGGAGATGGTCTTTGTGGAGTATCCATACGTCGGCATGGATTTCTGAGGCGACTCGAATTTGGCGTTACCAGCTGATGAGCAGTGGAGTGCTATAGGTAAAATGATTTGACCACATCTTTTCTTATTAGTTTTATAATGTTTTTGCGTTTTTAAATGTTACCAATACTAATCAAACTTATATGTGTGTGTAGATATTGGACCAGTATGACCGATGGAGCACCCATGAGCGGGAGATGACGCTCCAGTAGGAGAAGCTATAGGGAGGGCTATCCTTCAGGATTTGGACATATCAGAGACCCTGGTAGTGCTGCAGGATCAGATTGAGGGCCTCACTCTCGGTATTCAGGATGTCAAGACTGATGAGTTACCTTTGAGGTTACAGCGCCATACTACTAGTGTGTCGAGTCGATGGACTAGGCTCTTGCGCATGATTGCATAGGAAGTGACATGTTATCACCAGCATCATTAGTCTAGGATGCTTCCCTGCATTTATTTTTGAGTTTCCTAGTCATATGACTGATTTTGTCTTGGACAAAAAACATTTTGTAAAAACTAAAAACAATTATATATTTTTTTATTTTCTGAGTTTTATTTTGGTTAACTTATGCAGTTCTGATGCAAATGTTAATGTAAAATGCTTTCTTTACAAATGTTGCAAATGTCTATCTAACACATAGTTTTCTAATGAATCGGTCAACGTGTTTAAGTTTCTAGAAATGTGTTGATATTGAATGGAATCAAATTGTCTTTCCAAAATCCTCTCTTAGGAACATGTGATAAATAGCCAGGTTCTAAATGGAAAAATGACAGTAAGCTATAGAATGAGGAGTTGTGAATCTAGCCTGACAATGAGTTGACGCATGCCATGTGAAATGGCATCAGAGAGAAGTTCAATAAACGCACTATACTCAGTGATGTTGTTCATTGATTGACCAATACATATCCCCCTGAAACTCGCTAACTCACTGCTTGGAGCAAAAATGGCCCAGGTCACAGAGAATAGGTTCTGCATACTACGACTAGCTCCATTGGCATACCCAACAAATGGTCCAAAAAGTCTGACATCTGCAACAAAAGTGAAGTGGATTACTTAACCAAAATGACAACTCTAAAAGAAAACGTACTCAAAAATGCAATAAAATCATATATACCATGAGTTTACTACACTTAATCAATTGTAGTAACGTTTAAGATACAACCCATTACGGGGCTACGACAGTGGAATCCCATCATAATCGACTAGCTCACACGCTCCTTTTGTCAATACTCGTTTAACAATGTAAGGGCCCATCCATAATGGTTCAAATTTACCTGATCCCAATTTGTCAGAGTCCTGATCATAAAGCAAGACCAGGTCACCTTCTGAGAAGACACGAAGCTTGACATTTTTGTCATATTGTTCCTTGACACATTTCTTATGAGCTTTGTTAGCCAATGTGGCATCACAACGGGTTTCATCCAGGTGGATTAGTTCCAAGAAATGAGCCTCTTCTTCAGAAGTTTCGGGAAGAAGATCAATTGCAAGCTTGAGGGACAACATTTCACACTAAATTGGTATGACAACTTCCAGACCATACACCAACTGATAGGGTGTAAATCCAATCGCATTTCTCACCGAAATCCTATACGCCCACAGAGCTGAGTATAGGATTAAATGCCAATTCTGTTTGTGGACTCCAATCATTCTCTGCAACATGCGCTTAAGGAATTTTTTTATTGCCTCAACCTATTCATTAGCCTGTGGATAATATGGAGTAGAACTATCGTGGGACAGTCCTAATTTGGCAGTCAATTCAACCATCATGTGATTGCGAAAATGCGATCCATGATCTGTGACTATAGCCTGTGGAACACCAAATCTAGAATCTACATGATTAAAAAAGAAAAGAGCAGCTGTTTGCTGCTGTTGTTTAATGTAGGCATCACCTCGGCCCATTTTGTAAAATAGTCAACATCGACTATAATATACCCATGCCCCCTGGCCGAGGTGGGGTTACATGTCATGAAATCAATGCCCCATTTAGCGAATGGCCAAACAACAACTATTAGATGTAGTGGTGCAGGTGATAATCTAGTTTTGCGATCAAAAACCTGACAGACATGGCAACTTCTGATTGCAGATATGCAATCTCTAAATATGGTGGGCTAGAAGTAACCTACTCGTACAATCTTTTGTGCAGTAGTGTAACCAGATAGATGCCCTCCACAAGCACCTAAATGACAATCATTCAAAACTTTTTCAGCCTCCTCATGCATGAGGCACCTTCATAGAACTATATCAATACCACAATGGTAAAGCGTATCACCAATGATTAGGTATTCTTTGGCTAGGTATTGAGTACGTCGTTGTTCAGATCAAGAGGTGTTAGGCCTAAATGTTTGGGTTTGGAGATAGAACAGTATATCCCCATACCATGGATCGCTTGATGATATCAGAAACAGAGACTCATCCATGATTGATGCTTTGGATGTCAAACCATTGGATGATGAGGGAAGGTCACAAAGTAACTCTGCGAAGACGAGAGATTTCTTTGATTTGGATTTGGTGAATTCCAGATCAAACTCCTACAAAATGGCTATCCATTTGGAATATTTCCTCCCTATTAATTGATGCGACAAAATGTAGGTCATAGGGTTGTAGTCTGACACAATGGTAGTCTTGCGAAAGAGAACATAGTGTCAAAATCTATGTACTGCTTGAACAGTTGCTAAAGCCAACTTTTCAACATAGGAGTACTTACTTCCTGTATCATTAAGGTTGCGATTTAAATAATATATAGGATGTTCTATTCCATTATCTTCTTGCACTAGAACCATGGCGATGGTTGTATCTGCAGTAGTGAGATACAGGTTAAATTATTTTTGATAGTCAGGAGCATACATTAATGATGCTTTTATCAGGGAATCTTTTAAAGCATCAAAGGAAGCTTGCACAACCTAATCCCAATGGAAGGGTACCCCTTTTTTCAATAGACACGTATAACCATTAGTGAGTTCAGCATAATGTGGAATGAACCTCCTCAAAAAGTTAGCTTTCCTTTGGAGTCTCTAAATTTGAAGCAAATTTGAAGGTGGAGGCATGTCAAGAATTGCCTGAACCTTAAATGGGTCGAGTCGAATTTCGTCCTTACAAACTACAAAACCAAGTAATCGACCAGAGCCAACACAAAATACACACTTGTGTAGATTGAGTCATATCTTGTAGTGTTGGCAACGTAGAAATATGGCTCTTAAATGCTACAGATGATCAGTTCGCTTTCACAAATGAGCCAGTAGATTGTCAAGATACGGTTGAACGATGTGTTTGATGTCATGGAAGGCGTAATTCATTGCCCTCTGAAAAGTTGACCCTGCGTTCTTCAAACTGAATGGTAATTTACGATACATGAATGTGCCCCACGGACATATAAATGTAGTCTTCCACTGGTCCTGTGGGTGGATATTGATTTGATTGTATCTGGAAAACCTATCCATGAATGAAAAGATTTCACATCTGGCACATTCATCAATTATCTAGTCGATGAAGGGTGTAGGATAGTTGTTCTTTGGACATGCTTGATTTACATCCCTATAATCGATGCACACTCTAATTGTTCCTTGTTTTTTCATCATAGGATCAGTGAGAGGAACAGGGTAAATGAAACTAGCATGAAAATTTTTTCAACCTCTGCTTTTATGTCAGTGGCTTTCTTCGGATGGACAGGTCGAAGCCATTGTCATACTGGTTTGACATCTGGATACATCTTTATTTCATGTTCAAAGATTCTCGAGTCAATGTCTGGTGTTTCTTCATATGACCATGCAAAGACATCTCTGAATTCGCGAAAGAGAGCGCAGTAAATCTCTAGTTCTGATGGAGAACAATATTTGCCAACATGAATATTCTCTACAACATTCGGTTTGGTCGAAATGTTAATGGCGATAGTTTCTTCAGTATTGGATAGATTTCGCTCGGAATCCACTATATTTACAGTATTTGATAGAAAATAAAAAACTAAAGGATGATTAAGGTTGCTTGAATAATCTTCATTGTTTTCTTGAAGGTGGGAACGATGGTGGTAATCTTACCACGATGTCTCTCCTATCATCATCGACTGGATGATTCCTTCGTCTGTAGAATGTATAGGAGACCAAGGATCGGAAGAGGTACCATACTCTAGAGACCTATCTATCCAAACACTCATTGAGTGCTGATTTGGGTTTGCCACCCAGGCCTAGAAAATTGATTGCTACAAAGATTCTATGGGGCTTGGGGGCAACACCTCACAGTGATCCACACTATCAAAATGGTCGGAGTTCTTCTTAATCTTAGATGATATAGAAGAGATCATATGACAGGTTTCCACTCTGGCCACTTCCGCAAGACCAGTTGGAGGCAGGAGGGAAAAAGTACCCATTAAGGAAGGGTCTTTTAGGAGACCTACTCCGAAATTTTGAAGCGATTGAGAACTTCCATGGATCAATGGAATGCTTCCAGTAGCTTGTGAACTGTTAGGAGAAAAGGCTAGTTGGTCAATGATTGTAATTCCACCTTGGAAGGGAAATGCAATCTTTCTCAAATATGTAGACACAACGGTAGGCATAGCATAAATCCAGGGCCTTCCTAATAAGATATTGTAATCAAGTTTCCATCAATGACCTCGACTTCAATTTCCACTGTCTTGGCCCCTAGTTCAACTTGTAAGTTACTTAAAATCCCATACGGCATGTAGGTTCTTCCATCAAATTCTTTTAATGTCGTTCATGATCATGACAAGGGTGGTGAACCTAAAGATTTCCAGCAACTCATTGACATAATACAGGTAGATGCCCCAGTGAAGTCGCCATTTTGTTTCAGGGAAAAATAGTGTCTTTTTTATCGACTAACCCTCTAGGTTTGGCAACTACCCTCGAAACAATGGTTTAAAGCAATTTGTGATTTATTCTATGTATAATAGATAAGAGAAAGGCAACAGAACCAACCTGGATCTTCCGCTTAACTCCTTGCTTGATCTCTCTCCCCCTTGACAGAGCTTGCAACTCCTCTCCGTACTTATCTCGCTTGGAGAGTACCTATAGAAAAACAGTAACAAAGAACCATCAAAGCATCTTGATATATTATATCATAAGCATTACAGAATCAGAAATGTAATGAACATACAATGGCATTCACAAATGATAACATTCACAGTTGCACAGTTATATGAAAAGAAACTCGAAGAACTTTATTAAACAGAAGAGAGAATTACAACCCAGTTGTTAGATCCAACATCATCCTCCCAGCATGAAGCCCTTTTAACCTCATGAAATAGCAAGATCACACCAACAATACAATGCTCTTTCTCAAATACAAACTATCAGCACTTCCTTGCAATTCACAACATTCCAGCCTCCAGATCTCTTAAATGAGGGATCCATTTATAGATGTGTGCAAGGGTGTGAGTCATCTCTGAGTTTTTGATTAGTGTCATTCCACTTGTTCCATTTGGTTCCACTTGGAGATTTCTTGGATCTCTTACTCATCCCTGGGTGAATTCAGAGAGGCAAGTGTCATAGGAGAAGTTTCTAGAAGATTCTCTGAGCATCCACTTAGCAAATTGTCTTGGACATTTTTCCATCCTTGCTCATCGCACCCTACAGAAGGTCTCATCAGTATGCATTTCACCTGGCTAGTGTAGAAGTCAGTATGCATCGTACCCTGACAGTGGAGCAGTCAGTATGGTCTAGTTTAGGCTAGTTCTGAGTGGTTTTTCAGGTGGAACTTTTGGGGAATGATGTAATTAGTTGACCATGTTCTTTTAGGGTATGAAACAACTCTTTTAGGGGTTAGAAGAGCCCTAGTTTATCAACATATAAGATTGGGGTTGAAGTGCCCAAATATTTCTGTAACACCAACTACTTGAACTAATTCGCCAAATCTAGATTGTCGCAAGTCATATACTAGGGCTTCGCAACGACGTCGCAAGGAAGCAATGTATTCAGACCAATCGTCGCAAGAAATATCTTGAGGACTTGAACTGAGCCCTAAAATTCTATCGTTGTAGGAAACACGTGTACACCTATGACAATGTCGTGACGATATAGTTCAGAACAGATGATTGTCATAGACTTAAAAGGGTTCTCTTGTGACGATGCAGAAACATAGGCAAACAAGGTCAATCTTCAGTATTAGGGAGCACTTGTTTAATCTTCTTGCATGAGTGGGAAGATATGGACATGTTTATTTGATGTTTGACATAGTGGAAATTTCGCTTGGGGACTAAGATGAGGACAATGACAAATTACTATGTAACAGATGCCCCCTAAAGCATGAAGCCCGAGAGAGTGGGAGGGGTGAAATGCTTTACAAAATCATAACCGAACCAGAACACCATCATGAAAGACCTGTAGGTGCAAGTACAACTGATATCTCTAATAGTGAAATACATGTAGTCTAGGCATGGGTGGAACCATCCAAAATACATATGAAACTTGGTCTGTGGTATGGATGTAGCCACCTAGTCGATAAGACCATATATAAAGATAGAGGTATGGTCGCTGTTACACAGTAATTTATCACTGCTTTCATTCCTGGTCTTCTCACTGTGTCATGTGTCCAAGTCAAACATGCTTATAACAAACAAATGCTCTCCTATGCTTCCAATTGACCCACTTTTCCTAAAGTATTTGCCTCACGCAGTTATAGGCTTAATAAATGCGCTGAAAGGCGCTCATGAACAGTTTATTCACGCTGCCAGCATGGAAGTACACCTGATTCCCGCGATGGCCGATTTTAAGCACCAGCGTGGGGCTATGTGGTCTCTTCAGTGATGATCTGACTATTTGCACTGGTCACTTGTGATGTCAGTGCTAAATCTCACTTCTGTGACTGCGATGATCCAGATTGGACGAATTTGTTCCAACAATCGGCCTTCCAAATGACTACAGACCTGGTTGTTGGCCTTGTTTATGTCGCCCTTCCTTCCCTCGTGTGGCAGTTCTGTCAATTGTGCTACCTTCCTTGGTGATAAGCTCTCCTTTCCCCCATTCATGGAGACTCCTTCTCCTATTTAAACTCTCACCATTGATATGCATTTCTAGTTTCTGGTAGTTGGCTAGTTGAGCAGTGTTGTGAGTGTTTTGTGAGTTTTCTAAATAGCTGGTGTGAGTGTGGCAAGTGTGGGATTGTTGATAGCTTGTGGAAGGTTGTGAAGTACCCTTAATCTTGTGTAAAGCTTATGAGTGAGAGAGCTCTTGTATGTTGGGAGATCCATCTCCAAAGAGTGAATGCTTGAAGAACATGATAGCTAGACCCTTCTGAGAAAGCTTGTGACATCAAGAATTTGGTTGTAAGTTGACTCTTATTTCATTATTAATGCAATCAATGATGTTTTCCTATGTCTTGTATGTAATGTACTTGATATCTCATGACTTCTTGACTTTGTGAGTAAATAGTTAATTGTTGTATCCAGTTACGTGCTTTGTTGTATTTACTTTGCTTTCTTTCAGGTTGATTGCACATTGAGGAAGTGGAAGCTGGAGCAGTGCAATGGAACTCCATTGGCCAGCGGTTGAGGTAGACCTCCAACTTTAACTGTTTAAGAAAATCTATTGTTGATTTGTCCTTGTTTGTGACTATACCCACTCTAGGGCTAGAGGGGTTGCTGCTGTCCGCAGAGGGAACACTTTCCTGCATCACAAATTGGAGACTCCGCTGGGGAGGAGTTTTGGCCTTTGTTTTTCTTGTTTGCTCTTGCCTTGATTTTTTGATTTGGTCTCTTTTGAAGTTTTGGGGATTAGTTATCAGTCCTTTGACTTTCCTGAGTTGATCTGGGAAATACCCCTATTTGATTGAAGGATTGGATGTGTTTGATTTGGTAGTTTTGGTTCGCCTATTAGCGTTTGAACATCATCACGAATTTAATTTTAATAGTCACGTTGTCATCGTGATCACCCTTTTATAATATTCTGTTCATTGCGTAATTACGCCTAACAGTCGCGACAGTTCTGGAAATCAGACCATCGCGGGAAAGTCGTGTACTTCCATGCTGACATCACTTTTTTGTTGCGGCTAGTGCTTAATCAACGCTTGTTGCTTGTGTATTACCCGCGTTGATTGCTGTAGAATTGATTTTCTCAATTTTGCCTCCTGAATCCATCAGTCTTACTGGTCCCTTGCTTTTCTCGCTTGCTTGATGACTTGTTTTTTATTGTCCATGGTTAAGGCACTTTCTTGTGAGATTTTTTGAATGAATCTTGTTTTTTTCTTGTGTGACCTAGATCACTGTTTCAAGTTCCTTGAATTTGTTGGCTTGGTTGCTTGTTTGCTCAAGGTTCATTTGTGCCTTTTTGATGATTTGATTGAGCCTTCCCCTTAGCCTCTTTTTGGTTGATTGTTTAGTGAATGTTATTGAACCAATTTTGGCATTGATTCGATTTCTTTTCACTACCGAACATAGATTACAATTGTTTGGGTCAACTGGGCTTTTCCATACTTGCTTGTTGCTTGTTTGTCTCTTCTAGATTTAAAGACATCAAAATCAAAAAGTTGCATTCATTTAGTATGAAAGTGAAAGTGAATTTGCATTTCAAGTTTGCATATTGGAAAGCGAATGATAAAGATCTCTCATTAGTAGTATCTATGCACTTTAGGAATTGATGTCTGTATGCATTGAGTGATCTTAGTTTTCCTGGGTTTCCTTTGTTGTCTTAGTTTTCTTGGTTTGGAAATGATCTCTCTACCCTCCCGTAGGTAGGTGTTCATTGAAGAAAAATATTTTTTTTTGCATTCTAGCTACATCTTAGGATTTATTATATACATATGGTAAGGCCTGAAAACTGAAACATAATCCAAGATCAACTCTAAAATGAACTGAACAAATCTAACAATGATTTGGAACATAACGCACACTATTTAGAGGTCTAGGCTAGAGACGTGCTCCGGCATCATTAAACCTAGTCACTTTTGTTTCCACTCAAGGTTGGGTGATTCCTCCTTTTGTGACTCGATAGTGGTCTAGTACAGAATTGTGCTCCCACATACTGTCGAGTATATGGGGAGACCCCACTAGGTTTATCATCCTTTATCCATAGGAAGCCGTGTTTGCCACCTTACAAACTGTAACGCATCAAACATAGCATTCGGGAAGATTGACTGCCGTACAGAAAGTCCTTGGTTCTCATACAATTGCCAAGGTGTATATGCAGTTTTACGGATTGTCTGGTAAACCTTTTGCCTAGTTCTCCAGAGAAGTCACTTTTGCTCCTTTTTAGACTCCCTAAAAGAAAAGGTTCATCTGAGCACTTGTTCTTTCAGGCTCATTAAACCTTAAAAGAGATAGAGTCACCTTTTCATCCTTTTCTCGACTCTTAAAACATGAAAAGGTCAAGTTTTGTTCCTGCATCATAAAATTTACTGCCCACGAAATATTCCTAGTAAAAGTTTGAGTTCTTGGTTGTGATAAGAGTGTTTTTCAGGCTTGTTCTCGATGGCAACATTCCCTAAGTCTACTGGCCAAGGTTTTCGCCCAGATGTAAATCCTGATCCGTTTCCTTCATTTGGAAATGTCGGTTCTCCGTATATGGCAACACTGTCCTTGCCTGGGTTAACCATCAGTTTGCTTGTATTGTTGTTTTCAACCTTGGTGGTCCCAAGTGTCATGACTCCTGTTCCTCTGTCTCCTTCGTCTGAACCATGACATGTTGATTCCAAGGCTGAGCCTACGCCTTCTTCCCCTGTCTCTTCCTCCTCCTCTCCTCCTTCGCCTGGTGAAAGTTTCACATCTAGTAACCAGGAGACTAAGAAGAAGAAGAAGAAGATGATGAAGAAGAAGAAGTCCAATAAATGCGAGGCCATCTGTGTAGCTACTGCTCTGAGTACCATCTAGGTCAGAACACCTTCTACTCCTCAGCAGAAGGTTAAGTTTCCTTTTAAATTGTGCAAGGGTGACCATCTTCTTCGTGATTGTCCTAGCATTCCTAAGATATTAGAAGTTTGGTCTCATGATCCAGCGCATCCCTCAATGTCCTTTGAGGTTCATGACGATGCTACCCTATCAACTGGTAATGGTAAGAAGAAACGGAAGATTCGATTCCCCTGTAGACTGTATAAAGGCAACCATCCCCTTCACCTTTGTCCGCTCATGGATAAACCTTCTGCCATTTTGGAAAGTCTTACGGCTTCTTCACCCCAACTTCCCATTAGTTATTAGAGGCTCTCTTCAGACCTCCCCCCATTCAAAAAGAGATTGACTTATATTCTTCTCTTGTCCATCCCCCTCTTTCCAAACCTAGCTATGCTAAGCCTGTTCCAGACCAACCATTGGTTGGAGACAATGTTGACTTGGATCGACCCCATGTCGATCACTCTGTTTCGGAAGAGCGTCACGCTCATGTTCTCCTCGTCTCATCGGATTCTCCAGAGCCCGAAAAGGACTCTCCTATCCCAACTAATTTAGAGAGTCCTTCTTCGGTTCCCGTAGAGCACGGGGGGAATCATACGATTCCCCCACCAAGTAGCTTGGTCATTTCTTTTGACTGGAGTCACCTGATTGCTTTCTGCCTTCCCTCCTATGTGCCTTTCGAGATTATGGTACATGCCTACGATAAGGCAGTACCTGGCACTGTCCTGGATGAGGGTGCATCTGTCAGTCTTATGCCTTCCACTACTTGGCAAGCTTTGGGTTCCCCACAACTTGTGCCAGTCACACAGAATCTGTTGGCCTTCGATGGGGGAGCCTGTCAACCTGTAGGGGTCCTCCCAAAGTTCCCTATTACTTTGGGAGGAAAAATTGTCTATATCGATGTCATGGTTGTCCAAGGTGCGAATTTTAGTCTTCTCCTTGGCTGTGACTATATTTATGCCATTGGGGCCCTTGTCTCTTCACTTTTCCATGTGGTTTATTCTCCACACGACGGAAGAATTGTGACTATAGATCAATTATCATTCTTTCGTCCTCCGGTGCCTCCTGCGCAGCTATCATCCCCTTTTGGTTCTTGCTCCCAAGCAGTACCTTCCTTTCCACAGGTCAATTATGTGGCTACCTGTTCCATCTCCGCCTCTGCTAATGATCACGCAGATAGTCTTGTACATCATGTACTGGGGGCATTGGAACCCGATCTGTCATTGGTGCATCATGACATGTATTCCTCCTAGAGTGTGTTTCTTCCATCCCGCGAAGACCTCTTGGGAGCCATGTTCTTATAAGGCCCATAAACAGGAGTCTGGAGCATAGTTCCTTGTCTTGTGTCAAGCTCGTTAAAAAATGAAACAAGGAGTCATGAGGATAGTTTGTTCCTGTCTCAAACTCGTTAAAAAATGAAACTAGGTGTGCCGAGGATAGTTTGCTCCTATGTCAATCTCGTTAAAAAATGAAACTGGGTGTCTTGAGGAAAGTTCTTGATCTTGTGTCAACCTCATTAAAAAAATGAAACAAGGGTTATGAGGATAGTTCTTTTACCATGTCAACCTCATTAAAAAATGAAACAACTCCCTTTCCAAATCGAGTCTTTGATTAAGATCTCGTAAAATCCAAGTCGAGTCTTTCCCAAATCTCGAAAGTGAACCTTCATTCCATCCACTTTGTTGAATACAATGAAGCTTGGGGGGCATGTACCTCGTTTTGCATCATTATGCTTGGGGGCATGCGAACTCATAACAAGCATAGTTTTTTGTTTCAAGCTTGTGCAAACATGAAACCGAATCCAAGCAGAGTTCTCCATGGTTCAAGCTTGTGTAAAAATGAACCCATACCTAATTTACATCTCGTGATTGCCATTTATCTGCTAAATTTTGCTAGATGAGCCTTGGTTGTTCCATTCCATTGCCACCATCTCTTTGGCTGATCATATGCTTTCACTTGGTTGTTTTTCCTTTCCTGAGGAACCGCAACGATGAGTGGTTTTATTAGCCAGCCTCTTGACCATTACATGTTTTGAGTAGTTCCACCATTGCTAGAACCAGTTGCTACCCTTTATACCACTTGTTCCTCTAGGATGAGTCTCCTTTAAGCTCTTTTCTGACTTAAAACATGAAAATATCGCCGAGTTGTTCCTCTTGACTCATTAAAAGTAAATAAGAGGCAGTCTCCTTTAAGTTCTTTTCTGACCGTTTAAAAACGAAAAGATTGACGGGCCTTTGTCATTTCAGGCTCGTTAATGGTTACGAAACGACGTGATTTCGGCTGCTTTTCTACTTTTTCCGATTGAAGTCACTAATTACGAAAAGTACTCCTCGATCGTAATGGTCAGGCGGTTATTTCGAGTATTGTTTGATACTTTTTCGGGCTCGAGAGACACAACTTTACGAAAAAGGACCCCCTTGGAGTTTTCTTTTCTATGTCTTTTTCAAACTCCCTAAACATGAAAAAGACTCCGAGTTTCACCTATGTCAGACTCATTAAACTCTGATGACATTAGACTCGTCACCATGACGAGACCCGAGCTTCTCCTCCCTAGGGCTCGTTAAACTACCACTAGGTTGGATTCGATAACAGGTTTATCATCGATTGTCTATGACAATGAGTCACTCTTGAACATTGACACTTCTGCTTCTTGTTGGGTTGGGACATTCATGCATCGTCATTTGGCCTTCCATGGGTTTGGGTTGTCATTTAGCCTCATGCCATCTGATCCATGCTGTTTTCATCAAGCCTCTGATCCTTTGGTACCTGAATGCTACCACCCTCAAGAGTCGTGTCGCCGACATGTTCAAGAGTATAATCCTTCTGCAGTTTACACCTATGTCTCCTTCTCTGATACTTTGTTTCACCATCTACCACTTGTTCCTTATCTCGTGTCGTTGACGGGGGAAATATTATGGCCCTCCTGCAACGGGTCGTCTCATGCCGACATCAGCTCATTATCCAGGAGATTGATTTAGAGATCCCCTTTGGTACCTTAGAGCTTGCATGCCTCAATGGCAAGTTCTTCGCACTTGACGGTCAATTTACATCATTGGTCATCGATCGGGTGATTCCATGAGTGTTCGACTTTAGCTCATTCTTCGCACTTCGTGGATTGTACTGGACAATACCTTGAGAACCATTGGCATTATTGGTGGTTTCTCTCATGCTTGTTAACGGTTTACATCATTGACCGGTAATCAAGTGGCTTTCTCTCATGCTCCACTTCAACACCTTTATTCGCATGTTAGAATTTGTACTATGGTTGGTTGGGTTCAAGACCCCGAACTCAGATCACACATGTTCGAGTTACGTGGATTGGTTCATGATTACATGACTCATTGATGGATGGTTGCGCCCATACCTGAGTCTTCATGGATGGTTGTGACCATACCCTTATCATTATCATGGTCTCATTAGCTGGATGGCTATGTCCATACCATAGACTTGAGTTATATGTCTTTTCGATGGTTGTGTCCATGCCTAGACGACATGTACTTCACTATGAGAGATATTGTACTTTCATGTAGGTTCTTCCAAATGGTGTTCCAGCTTAGTTGTTTTGTAAAGCATTTCACCCCTCCTACTCTCTCGGGCTTCATCCTTTAGGGGGCATCTATTACACAGTAATTTACCACCACTCTCACTCCCGGTCTTCTCACTATGTCATGTGTCCAATTCAAACATGATTATAATAGAAAAATGCTCTCCTATGCTGCCAATTGGCCTACTTTTCCTAAAGTATCTGCCCCATCACAGTTATAGGCTTAATAAATGCGCTAAAAGGCACTCATGAACAGTTTATTTACGTTGACAACACGGAAGTACACCTGATTCCCGTGATGGCCGATTTTAAGCACCAGCGCGGGGCTGTGTGGTATCTTCAGTGATGATCTAACTATCTGCACCAATCACTTGCGATGTCAGCGCTGAAGCTCAGTTTTGTGACCGCGATGATCGAGATTGGGTGAATTTGTTCCAACAGTCGGCCTTCAAGATGACTCCAGACCTGGTTGCTGGCCTTGTTTATGTCGCCCTTCCTTCCATGGTGTGGCGGTTCCATCAATTATGCTACCTTCCTTGGTGATAAGCTCTCCTTTCGCCCATTCATGGAGATTCCTTCTCCTATTTAAACTCTCACCATTGATATGCATTGCTAGTTTTTGATATTTGGCTAGTTGAGTAGTGCTGTGAGTGTTTTTTGAGTTTGCTAGATAACTGGTGTGAGTGTGGCAAGTGTGGGATTGTTGATAGCTTGTGGAAGGTTGTGAAGTACCCTTAATCTTGTGTAAAGCTTATGAGTGAGAGAGCTCTTGTATGTTGGGAGATCCATCTCCAAAGAGTGAATTCTTGAAGAACATGCTGGCTGGACCCCTTCTGAGAAGGCTTGTGACGTCAAGACTTTGGTTGTAAGCTGACTCTTATTTCATTATTAATGCAATCAATGATGTTTTCCTATGTCTTGTATGTAATGTACTTGATATCTCATGACTTCTTGACTTTGTGAGTAAATAGTTCATTGTTGTATCCGGTTACGTGCTTTGTTGTATTTACTTTGCTTTGTTTCAGGTTGATCGCACATTGAGGAAGCAAAAGCTGGAGCAGCGCAAAGGAACTCCATCGACCAGTGGTTGAGGTAGGCCTCCAACTTTAACTGTTTAAGGAAAGCTATTGTTGATCTATCCTTGTTTGTGACTAGACCCACTCTAGGGCTAGAGGGGTTGCCTCTGTCCACAGAGGGAACACTTTCCTGCATCACAGTCGCAGTCATTTAGAAAGACTTAGGTATGGTCGCAGCCTTCCAGTCAATTAGTTATGTACACAATCACGAACCAATCCACACAACCTGAACATATGTAATCTTAGTTCAGGGTCTTGAATCCCAACCGATCATAGTACAATTTCTAACATGCGAAAATATGTGCTAGGATCAAGGATGGTAGAAAATTGCTTGATTACTAGTCAATGATGTAAATCATTAGAAAGTGTGAGAGAGACCACTCAAGGAATTTCCAGTACAATCCACAAAGTGTGAAGAATGATTTGGAGTCGAACACTCGTGGAATCACCCAATCGAAGACCAATGATGTAAGTATGTCATTGAGTGCGAAGAACTTGCCATTGAGGCATGCAAGCTCCAAAGTACTGAAAGAGATCTCTAGATCAACTTCCTAGATAATGAGATGGTGTGGATAGGAAGCAACCTGTCGTAGAAGGGCCATGATGTTTCCCTCAACAACGATGCAAGACCCCTACAAGAGGAAGATGGTGAAACAGAGCATTAAAGGAAGAGGTAAGGGCCTGAACTATAGAAGGATTATACTCTTGAACATATCAGTGACACGACTCCAGAATACGGTAGCATTTTGGTACCAAAACATCAGCGGTATAATGGAGACAACAAGGATCAAACGGAATGAGGCAAAATGACAACCCAAACCTCGGAAGACCAATGACGATGTGAGGATATTCCAAACCTAGCGAGAAGAAAAACTGTCGATGCTCAAGAGTGACTAGCTGCCATAGGTAACCAATGACAATTTCCAAAATTTCCCCCCACCATTGCTGGCAAGTACCCCAATTATTTTTGAAAAACAAGCTTGAAGGGGATAGCATATGCTTGCGATATAAGTTTATCCTTCGGACAAATCCAACCTAGTAAAAGTTTAACGAGCCTAGGGAGGAGAAGCTCAAGTCTCATCATGGTGATGAGTCCGATGTCGTTAGGGTTTACCAAGTCTAACATAGGTAAAATTTAGAGCCTTTTTCATATTTAGAGAGTTTGAAAAAGACACAGAAAGGAAAACTCTAGGGGGGTCCTTTTTCGTAAATTTGTGTCCCTTGAGCCCGAAAAAGTAGAAAACAATACTTGAGAGAACCGCTTGACCATTTCGATCAAGGAGTACATTTTTTAATTAGTGTTCCCAATCCGAAACAATAAAAAGGTGATCGGAGACACGATGTTTCATAACAAAAAATGAGCTTGAAATGACAAAATCTCGGCCATCTTTTCACGTTTATACGGTCAGAAAAGAGCTGAAAGTGGACCGCCTTTTTAACCCGTTTAATGAGTTAAAATGGAAAAAATCATCAATCTTTTCGTCTTTAATAAGCCACAAAAGTGCTTAAAGAAGACTTTGTGGAAAATTTCACAATATGGACCAAGCATGTATTAACCATTAAATGTATCTATCGCCCCTGGTTTTGCACAGAAAAAACGAAATATAAGATCCATTCGACAAAAATATGCATCGTAATATTGAAAAAATAGGTCAAAACCCTAAAACCATAGGTACAAATCAACACATGTTGTAAAACCCTAAGTCCTATAGTTTAAAAACCCTAAAATTGAGAAAAATATCTATATAAAGACCCATGGCAAATCATTTTTACATTGTGTTTTGAGTTTTAACTTTTGGTAATTTTTTTAACTACGTACCTGTGCGTTATTTGGAGCTCAATTTCGTCATTTGTGATCAACCATTTTGTGTGAGACTTTCACCAAGTAAGTACATCAATCTCATCCCTGCATTTTAATTGTTTTTAAGTCGAATTTCATGCATTTTGGGTGGATTTGGGAGGATTTTTTGTTTCAAATTTGTGCCTCGGTCATTGTGGAAGTCTTGCACGAGGTCATGATGATCAAGGATTTTACACACACCATAATCGGAATCGTCGTAGGAAACACGTGTACCCTTGTGACGATCCAACAAAAGATAAACTATGAAATTGAGCCGTCACAATTGTTTTAAAAATAGCTGCAATGGCACCGCAAACATGAAATTTTCATTTTTAACAACATTTTAAATAAAAAAAATGGCTCAAAACAATTCTAATCAATTGATGTTTACTCATGCAGGGTGCGAAAATGGTGTATGTGTGGCAGGATCGAACGCATGACCTCGATTATGAAAGGGGACTCAATGACCCACAATGCAGAAGAGCCCTGCGAAACTACGAGTTACTGAAATTTTTCCTCACACCTCTACTTTGGGCACAACTAGACTTGCTCAAGTTCTTAATTCGTTCATGGAACCCGACGGAAGGCAAGTTTATCATTCGGGGCCAGGAGTGTTAAGAAATTTACCAAGAACACAAATTAATTACAGAGAATTACAAAAAATATAAAAATAACCAGCAACAACCATAAACACATAAACACACATTTTTATTGGGGAAAACCCCAAATCTGGGGAAAAACCCGATCATAATGAAATTTCATTATCCTTGGCCAAAACCCTGGCCAATCCGGCCAAGTGAGCTTTCATCACTCACCTCCAAGCCTTTGCATTACAATGAAGTCCTTCGAGCCTTTATAGGCTCCATTACATATAATACCACGGGCAGAATACCATGGGTGCACAATACCATGTGCCCCAAAACCATCACTGTTTAACCTCCTTTGACTCTATCCCGAGTCAAGTTTACCTAGCAAGGAGATTGAGTTCGATGCGATCGACATATATTTCCTAACAAGCTTATGTCATTGAGGTGAGAAACTGCGCATGGAGTGCATGTGGGTTGCCAGAGAGACTCTCAACATGCTAATTTCACGAGTATGCCTGGGGGAACGCAAGTCACCCACTAGTGGGAAATTGCAGATCCCAACCGTGGAGGAATTAACACTGTAAGTCTTACTATTTATGATCACAAGAGCAGCAGGCTCTCAGGCACAACGTGAGGCAACTAAGACCCAACTACGGTTGGCTCTAGATTGTCTTAACCTGACCATGTATGACTGGGTTGAGGCAGTATCTCTAAACATAAAGAGACAGTTGACCAGGTGCTGACGTGGAGAGACCAAACAGTTTGGATATGGGTCCATCTTGGTACCACTCATGCTGGAGTGGGTACCACTACTTCAGCTACAGGACATGGATGTTTACGTGCCAGGACCGTGAGAGACCTGTATGACCAGATGGGCACATGTGATGCCACGAGGAGGTGGTGGTTGGCCAGTCTCATGGGGAGCACTCTTCCTAGAGTGGCTAGATCGACAAATGGTTATCATTGAGGATTGGACCTATGTAAGCACAAACTTCTGAGGAGACCCTGACATGCTGCTCCCACCTGGTGAGCAATGGGACGAGACAAGTAACACACTTGGTTAATCACCACACTGTTTATATGTTTTTGTTTTTTATAATGTTTTTGGATTTTTAAATGTATATGTCGTAATCATTGTGCTCATTTCATTTTTGCAGATGTGGAACCTAAGAGACTAGTGGGTCTCACTCCTACAACATGGAGGGAGGATAATAGAGAGCTAGCCCTGCCACCCCCACGTGGTAATGCAAAGGAGGAGATAACCCAGAACCTCGCACATTGAGGAAGTGGAAGCTGGAGTAGTGCAACGGAACTCCATCGGCCAGCGGTTGAGGTAGGCCTCCAACTTTAACTATTTAAGGAAAGCTATTGTTGATTTGTCCTTATTTGTGACTATACCCACTCTAGGGCTAGAGGGGTTGCCGCTGTCCGCAGAGGGAACACTTTCCTGCATCACAAATTGGAGACTCCGCTGGGGAGGAGTTTTGGCCTTTGTTTTTCTTGTTTGCTCTTGCCTTGATTTTTTGATTTGGTCTCTTTTGAAGTTTTGGGGATTAGTTATCAGTCCTTTGAGTTTCCTGAGTTGATCTGGGAAATACCCCTATTTGATTGAAGGATTGGATGTGTTTGATTTGGGAGTTTTGGTTTGCCTATTAGCGTTTTGAACATCATCATGAATTTAATTTTAATAGTCATGTTGTCATCGCGATCACCCTTTTATAATATTCTGTTCATTGCGTAATTACGCCTAACAGTCGCGACAGTTCTGGAAATCAGACCATCACGGGAAAGTCGTGTACTTCCATGCTGACATCACTTTTTTGTTGCGGCTAGTGCTTAATCAACACTTGTTGCTTGTGTATTACCCGCGTTGATTGCTGTAGAATTGATTTTCTCAATTTTGCCTCCTGAATCCATCAATCTTACTGGTCCCTTGCTTTTCTCGCTTGCTTGATGACTTGTTTTTTATTGTCCATGGTTAAGGCACTTTCTTGTGAGATTTTTTGAATGAATCTTGTTTTTTTCTTGTGTGACCTAGATCACTGTTTCAAGTTCCTTGAATTTGTTGGCTTGGTTGCTTGTTTGCTCAAGGTTCATTTGTGGCTTTTTGTTGATTTGATTGAGCCTTCCCCTGAGCCTCTTTTTGGTTGATTGTTTAGTGAATGTTATTGAACCAATTTTGGCATTGATTCGATTTCTTTTCACTACCGAACATAGATTACAATTGTTTGGGTCAACTGGGCTTTTCCATACTTGCTTGTTGCTTGTTTGCCTCTACTAGATTTAAAGACAACAAAATCAAAAAGTTGCATTCATTTAGTACGAAAGTGAAAGTGAATTTTCATTTCAAGTTTGCATATTGGAAAGCGAATGATAAAGATCTCTCATTAGTAGTATCTATGCACTTTAGGAATTGGTGTCTGTATGCATTGAGTGATCTTAGTTTTCCTGGTTTTCCTTTGTTGTCTTAGTTTTCCTGGTTTGGAAATGATCTCTCTACCCTCCCGTAGGTAGGTGTTCATTGAAGAAAAAGAATTTTTTGTGCATTCTAGCTACATCTTAGGATTTATTATATACATATGGTAAGGCCTGAAAACTGAAACATAATCCAAGATCAACTCTAAAATGAACTGAACGAATCTAACAATGCTTTGGAACATAACGCACACTATTTAGAGGTCTAGGCTAGAGACGTGCTCCGGCATCATTAAACCTAGTCACTTTTGTTTCCACTCAAGGTTGGGTGATTCCTCCTTCTGTGACTCAATAGTGGTCTAGTACAGAATTGTGCTCCCACGTACTGTCGAGTATATGGGGAGACCCCACTAGGTTTATCATCCTTTATCCATAGGAAGCCGTGTTTGCCACCTTACAAACTGTAACGCATCAAACATAGCATTCGGGAAGATTGACTGCCGTACAGAAAGTCCTTGGTTCTCATACAATTGCCAAGGTGTATATGCAGTTTTACGGATTGTCTGGTAAAACTTTTGCCTAGTTCTCCAGAGAAGTCACTTTCGCTCCTTTTTAGACTCCCTAAAAGAAAAGGTTCATCTGAGCACTTGTCCTTTCAGGCTCATTAAACCTTAAAAGAGATAGAGTCACCTTTTCATCCTTTTCTCGACTCTTAAAACATGAAAAGGTCAAGTTTTGTTCCTGCATCATAAAATTTACTGCCCACGAAATATTCCTAGTAAAAGTTTGAGTTCTTGGTTGTGATAAGAGTGTTTTTCAGGCTTGTTCTCGATGGCAACATTCCCTAAGTCTACTGGCCAAGGTTTTTGCCCAGATGGAAATCCTGATCCATTTCCTTCATTTGGAAATGTCAGTTCTCCGTATATGGCAACACTGTCCTTGCCTGGGTTAACCATCGGTTTGCTTGTATTGTTGTTTTCAACCTTGGTGGTCCCAAGTGTCATGATTCCTGTTCCTCTGTCTCCTTCGTCTGAACCATGACATGTTGATTCCAAGGCTGAGCCTACGCCTTCTTCCCCTGTCTCTTCCTCCTCCTCTCCTCCTTCGCCTGGTGAAAGTTTCACATCTAGTAACCAGGAGACTAAGAAGAAGAAGAAGAAGAAGTCCAATAAATGCGAGGCCATCTGTGTAGCTACTGCTCTGAGTACCATCTAGGTCAGAACACCTTCTACTCCTCAGCAGAAGGTTAAGTTTCCTTTTAAATTGTGCAAGGGTGACCATCTTCTTCGTGATTGTCCTAGCATTCCTAGGATATTAGAAGTTTGGTCTCATGATCCAGCGCATCCCTCAATGTCCTTTGAGGTTCATGACGATGCTACCCTATCAACTGGTAATGGTAAGAAGAAATGGAAGATTCGATTCCCCTGTAGACTGTATAAAGGCAACCATCCCCTTCACCTTTGTCGGCTCATGGATAAACCTTCTGCCGTTTGGGAAAGTCTTACGGCTTCTTCACCCCAACTTCCCATTAGTTATTAGAGGCTCTCTTCAGACCTCCCCCCATTCAAAAAGAGATTGACTTATATTCTTCTCTTGTCCATCCCCCTCTTTCCAAACCTAGCTGTGCTAAGCCTGTTCCAGACCAACCATTGGTTGGAGAGAATGTCGACTTGGATCCACCCCATCTCGATCACTCTATTTCGGAAGAGCGTCACGCTCATGTTCTCCTCGTCTCATCGGATTCTCCAGAGCCCGAAAATGACTCTCCTATCCCAACTAATTTAGAGAGTCCTTCTTCGGTTCCTGTAGAGCATGGGGGGAATCATACGATTCCCCCACCAAGTAGCTTGGTCATTTCTTTTGACTGGAGTCACCTGATTGCTTTCTGCCTTCCCTCCTATGTGCCTTTCGAGATTACGGTACATGCCTACGATAAGGCAGTACCTGGCACTGTCCTGGATGAGGGTGCATCTGTCAGTCTTATGCCTTCCACTACTTGGCAAGCTTTGGGTTCCCCACAACTTGTGCCAGTCACACAGAATCTGTTGGCCTTCGATGGGGGAGCCTGTCAACCTGTAGGGGTCCTCCCAAAGTTCCCTATTACTTTGGGAGGAAAAATTGTCTATATCGATGTCATGGTTGTCCAAGGTGCGAATTTTAGTCTTCTCCTTGGCTGTGACTATATTTATGCCATTGGGGCCCTTGTCTCTTCACTTTTCCATGTGGTTTATTCTCCACACGACGGAAGAATTGTGACTATAGATCAATTATCATTCTTTCGTCCTCCGGTGCCTCCTGCGCAGCTATCATCCCCTTTTGGTTCTTGCTCCCAAGCAGTACCTTCCTTTCCACAGGTCAATTATGTGGCTACCTGTTCCATCTCCGCCTCTGCTAATGATCACGCAGATAGTCTTGTACATCATGTACTGGGGGCATTGGAACCCGATCTGTCATTGGTGCATCATGACATGTATTCCTCCTAGAGTGTGTTTCTTCCATCCCGCGAAGACCTCTTGGGAGCCATGTTCTTATAAGGCCCATAAACAGGAGTCTGGAGCATAGTTCCTTGTCTTGTGTCAAGCTCGTTAAAAAATGAAACAAGGAGTCATGAGGATAGTTTGTTCCTGTCTCAAACTCGTTAAAAAATGAAACTAGGTGTGCCGAGGATAGTTTGCTCCTATGTCAATCTCGTTAAAAAATGAAACTGGGTGTCTTGAGGAAAGTTCTTGATCTTGTGTCAACCTCATTAAAAAAATGAAACAAGGGTTATGAGGATAGTTCTTTTACCATGTCAACCTCATTAAAAAATGAAACAACTCCCTTTCCAAATCGAGTCTTTGATTAAGATCTCGTAAAATCCAAGTCGAGTCTTTCCCAAATCTCGAAAGTGAACCTTCATTCCATCCACTTTGTTGAATGCAATGAAGCTTGGGCGGCATGTACCTCGTTTTGCATCATTATGCTTGGGGGCATGCGAACTCATAACAAGCATAGTTTTTTGTTTCAAGCTTGTGCAAACATGAAACCGAATCCAAGCAGAGTTCTCCATGGTTCAAGCTTGTGTAAAAATGAACCCATACCTAATTTACATCTCGTGATTGCCATTTATCTGCTAAATTTTGCTAGATGAGCCTTGGTTGTTCCATTCCATTGCCACCATCTCTTTGGCCGATCATATGCTTTCACTTGGTTGTTTTTCCTTTCCTGAGGAACCGCAGCGATGAGTGGTTTTATTAGCCAGCCTCTTGACCATTACATGTTTTGAGCAGTTCCACCATTGCTACAACCAGTTGCTACCCTTTATACCACTCGTTCCTCTAGGATGAGACTCCTTTAAGCTCTTTTCTGACTTAAAACATGAAAATATCGCCGAGTTGTTCCTCTTGACTCATTAAAAGTAAATAAGAGGCAGTCTCCTTTAAGTTCTTTTCTGACTGTTTAAAAACGAAAAGATTGACGGGCCTTTGTCATTTCAGGCTCGTTAATGGTTATGAAACGACGTGATTTCAGCTGCTTTTCTACTTTTTCCGATTGAAGTCACTAATTACGAAAAGTACTCCTCGATCGTAATGGTCAGGCGGTTATTTTGAGTATTGTTTTATACTTTTTCGGGCTCGAGAGACACAACTTTACGAAAAAGGACCCCCTTGGAGTTTTCTTTTCTATGTCTTTTTCAAACTCCCTAAACATGAAAAAGACTCCGAGTTTCACCTATGTCAGACTCATTAAACTCTGATGACATTAGACTCATCACCATGATGAGACCCGAGCTTCTCCTCCCTAGGGCTCGTTAAACTATCACTAGGTTGGATTCGATAACAGGTTTATCATCGATTGTCTATGACAATGAGTCACTCTTGAACATTGACACTTCTGCTTCTTGTTGGGTTGGGACATTCATGCATCATCATTTGGCCTTCCATGGGTTTGGGTTGTCATTTAGCCTCATGCCATCTGATCCATTCTATTTTCATCAAGCCTCTCTGATCCTTTGGTACCTGAATGCTACCACCCTCCAGAGTCGTGTCGCCGACATGCTCAAAAGTATAATCCTTCTGCAGTTTACACCTATGTCTCCTTCTCTGATACTCTGTTTCACCATCTATCACTTGTTCCTTATCTCGTGTCGTTGATGGGGGAAATATTGTGGCCCTCCTACGACGGGTCGTCTCCTGCCAACATCAGCTCATTATCCAGGAGATTTTTTTAGAGATCCCCTTTGGTACCTTAGAGCTTGCATGCCTCAATGGCAAGTTCTTCACACTTGACGGTCAATTTACATCATTGGTCATCGATCGGGTGATTCCATGAGTGTTCGACTTTAGCTCATTCTTCGCACTTCGTGGATTGTATTGGACAATACCTTGAGAACCATTAGCATTATTGGTGGTTTCTCTCATGCTTGTTAACGGTTTACATCATTGACCGGTAATCAAGTGGCTTTCTCTCATGCTCCACTTCAACACCTTTATTCGCATGTTAGAATTTGTACTATGGTTGGTTGGGTTCAAGACCCCGAACTCAGATCACACATGTTCGGGTTACGTGGATTGGTTTGTGATTACATGACTCATTGATGGATGGTTGCGCCCATACCTGAGTCTTCATGGATGGTTGTGACCATACCCTTATCATTATCATGGTCTCATTAGCTGGATGGCTGTGTCCATACCATAGACTTGAGTTATACGTCTTTTGGATGGTTGTGTCCATGCCTAGACGACATGTACTTCACTATGAGAGATATTGTACTTGCATGTAGGTTCTTCCAAATGGTGTTCCAGCTTAGTTGTTTTGTAAAGCATTTCACCCCTCCTACTCTCTCGGGCTTCATCCTTTAGGGGGCATCTGTTACACAGTAATTTATCACCACTGTCACTCTCGGTCTTCTCACTATGTCATGTGTCCAAGTCAAACATGATTATAACAGAAAAATGCTCTCCTATGCTGCCAATTGGCCCACTTTTCCTAAAGTATCTGCCCCATCACAGTTATAGGCTTAATAAATGCGCTAAAAGGCACTCATGAACAATTTATTTGCGTTGACAACATGGAAGTACACCTGATTCCCATGATGACCGATTTTAAGCACCAGCACGGGGCTGTGTGGTATCTTCAGTGATGATCTAACTATCTGCACCGATCACTTGCGATGTCAGCGCTGAAGCTCAGTTTTGTGACCGCGATGATCGAGATTGGGTGAATTTGTTCCAACAGTCGGCCTTCAAGATGACTCCAGACCTGGTTGATGGCCTTGTTTATGTCGCCCTTCCTTCCATGGTGTGGCGGTTCCATCAATTATGCTACCTTCCTTGGTGATAAGCTCTCCTTTCGCCCATTCATGGAGACTCCTTCTCCTATTTAAACTCTCACCATTGATATGCATTGCTAGTTTTTTATATTTGGCTAGTTGAGTAGTGCTGTGAGTGTTTTTTGAGTTTGCTAGATAACTGGTGTGAGTGTGGCAAGTGTGGGATTGTTGATAGCTTGTGGAAGGTTGTGAAGTACCCTTAATCTTGTGTAAAGCTTATGAGTGAGAGAGCTCTTGTATGTTGGGAGATCCATCTCCAAAGAGTGAATTCTTGAAGAACATGCTGGCTGGACCCTTCTGAGAAGGCTTGTGACGTCAAGACTTTGGTTGTAAGCTGACTCTTATTTCATTATTAATGCAATCAATGATGTTTTCCTATGTCTTGTATGTAATGTACTTGATAGATCATGACTTCTTGACTTTGTGAGTAAATAGTTCATTGTTGTATCCAGTTACGTGCTTTGTTGTATTTACTTTGCTTTGTTTCAGGTTGATCGCACATTGAGGAAGCGGAAGCTGGAGCAGCGCAACGGAACTCCATCGACCAGTGGTTGAGGTAGGCCTCCAACTTTCACTGTTTAAGGAAAGCTATTGTTGATCTATCCTTGTTTGTGACTAGACCCACTCTAGGGCTAGAGGGGTTGTCTCTGTCCACAAAGGGAACACTTTCCTGCATCACAGTCGCAGTCATTTAGAAAGACTTAGGTATGGTCGCAGCCTTCCAGTCAATGAGTTATGTACATAATCATGAACCAATCCACACAACCTAAACATATGTAATCTTAGTTCAGGGTCTTGAATCCCAACCGATCATAGTACAATTTCTAACATGCGAAAATATGTGCTAGGATCAAGGATGGTAGAAAATTGCTTGATTACTGGTCAATGATGTAAATCGTTAGAAAGTGTGAGAGAGACCACCAGTAATGTCAATGGTTCTCAAGGAATTTCCAGTACAATCCACAAAGTGTGAAGAATGATTTGGAGTCGAACACTCGTGGAATCACCCGATCGAAGACCAATGATGTAAGTATGTCATTGAGTGCGAAGAACTTGCCATTGATGCATGCAAGCTCCAAAGTACTGAAAGAGATCTCTAGATCAACTTCCTAGATAATGAGATGGTGTGGACAGGAAGAAACCTATCGTAGAAGGGCCACGATGTTTCCCTCAACAACGATGCAAGACCCCTACAAGAGGAAGATGGTGAAACAGAGCATTAAAGGAAGAGGTAAGGGCCTAAACTATAGATGGATTATACTCTTGAACATATCAGTGACACGACTCCGGAATGCGGTAGCATTTTGGTACCAAAACATCAGTGGTATAATGGAGACAACAAGGATCAAATGGAATGAGGCAAAATGACAACCCAAACCTCGGAAGACCAATGATGATGTGAGGATATTCCAAACCTAGCGAGAAGCAAAACTGTCGATGCTCAAGAGTGACTAGCTGCCGTAGGTAACCAATGACAATTTCCAAAATTTTCCCCCACCATTGCTGGCAAGTACCCCAATTATTTTTGAAAAACAAGCTTGAAGGGGATAGCATATGCTTGCGATATAAGTTTATCCTTTGGACAAATCCAACCTAGTAAAAGTTTAACGAGCCTAGGGAGGAGAAGCTCAAGTCTCATCATGGTGATGAGTCCGATGTCGTTAGGGTTTACCAAGTCCAACATAGGTAAAATTCAGAGCCTTTTTCATATTTAGAGAGTTTGAAAAAGACACGGAAAGGAAAACTCTAGGGGGGTCCTTTTTCGTAAATTTGTGTCCCTCGAGCCCGAAAAAGTAGAAAACAATACTCAAGAGAACCGCTTGACCATTTCGATCAAGGAGTATGTTTTTTAATTAGTGTTCCCAATCCGAAACAATAAAAAGGTGATTGGAGACATGATGTTTCATAACAAAAAATGAGCTTGAAATGACAAAATCTCGGCCATCTTTTCACGTTTATATGGTCAGAAAAGAGCTGAAAGTGGACCGCCTTTTTAACTCGTTTAATGAGTTAAAATGGAAAAAATCATCAATCTTTTCGTCTTTAATAAGCCACAAAAGTGCTTAAAGAAGACTTTGTGGAAAATTTCACAATATGGACCAAGCATGTATTAACCATTAAATGTATCTATCGCCCCTGGTTTTGCACAGAAAAACGAAATATAAGATCCATTCGATAAAAATATGCATCGTAATATTGAAAAATTAGGTCAAAACCCTAAAACCATAGGTAAAAATCAACACATGTTGTAAAACCCTAAGTCCTATAGTTTAAAAACCCTAAAATTGAGAAAAATATCTATATAAAGACCCATGGCAAATCATTTTTACATTGTGTTTTGAGTTTTAACTTTTGGTAATTTTTTTAACTACGTACCTGTGCGATATTTGGAGCTCAATTTCGTCATTTGTGATCAACCATTTTGTGTGAGACTTTCACCAAGTAAGTACATCAATCTCATCCCTGCATTTTAATTGTTTTTAAGTCGAATTTCATGCATTTTGGGTGGATTTGGGAGGATTTTTTGTTTCAAATTTGTGCCTCGATCATTGTGGAAGTCTTGCATGAGGTCATGATGATCAAGGATTTTACACACACCATAATCGGAATCGTCGTAGGAAACACGTGTACCCTTGTGACAATCCAACAAAAAATAAACTATGAAATTGAGTCGTCACAGTTGTTTTAAAAATAGTTGTAATGGCGCCGCAAACATGACGGCGCCGCAAACATGAAATTTTCATTTTTAACAACATTTTAAATAAAAAAAATGGCTCAAAACAATTCTAATCAATTGATGTTTACTCATGCAGGGTGCGAAATTGGTGTATGTGTGGCAGGATCGAACGCATGACCTCGATTATGAAAGGGGACTCAATGACCCACAATGCAGAAGAGCCCTGCGAAACTACGAGTTACTGAAATTTTTCCTCACACCTCTACTTTGGGCACAACTAGACTTGCTCAAGTTCTTAATTCGTTCGTGGAACCCGACGGAAGGCAAGTTTATCATTCGGGGCCAAGAGTGTTAAGAAATTTACCAAGAACACAAATTAATTACAGAGAATTACAACAAATATAAAAATAACCAGCAACAACAATAAACACATAAACACACATTTTTATTGGGGAAAACCCCAAATCTGGGGAAAAACCCGATCATAATGAAATTTCATTATCCTTGGCCAAAACCCTGGCCAATCCGGCCAAGTGAGCCTTCATCACTCACCTCCAAGCCTTTGCATTACAATGAAGTCCTTCGAGCCTTTATAGGCTCCATTACATATAATACCACGGGCAGAATACCATGGGTGCACAATACCATGTGCCACAAAACCATCACTCTTTAACCTCCTTTGACTCTATCCCGAGTCAAGTTTACCTAAAAAGGAGATTGAGTTCGATGTGATCGACATATATTTCCTAACAAGCTTATGTCATTGAGGTGAGAAACTGCGCATGGAGTGCATGTGGGTTGCCAGAGAGACTCTCAACATGCTGATTTCACGAGCATGCCTGGGCGAATGCAAGTCACCCACTAGTGGGAAATTGCAGATCCCAACCGTGGAGGAATTAACACTGTAAGTCTTACTATTTATGATCACAAGAGCAGCAGGCTCCCAGGCACAACATGAGGCAACTAAGACCCAACTACGGTTGGCTCTAGATTGTCTTAACCTGACCATGTATGACTGGGTTGAGGCAGTATCTCTAAACATAAAGAGACAGTTGACCAGGTGCTGACGTGGAGAGACCAAACAGTTTGGATATGGGTCCATCTTGGTACCACTCATGCTGGAGTGGGTACCACTACTTCAGCTGCAGGACATGGATGTTTACGTGCCAGGACCGTGAGAGACCCGTATGACCAGATGGGCACATGTGATGCCACGAGGAGGTGGTGGCTGGCCAGTCTCATGGGGAGCACTCTTCCTAGAGTGGCTAGATCGACAAATGGTTATCATTGAGGATTGGCCCTATGTAAGCACAAACTTCTGAGGAGACCTTGACATGCTGCTCCCACCTGGTGAGCAATGGGACGAGACAAGTAACACACTTGGTTAATCACCACACTGTTTATATGTTTTTGTTTTTTATAATGTTTTTGGATTTTTAAATGTATATGTCGTAATCATTGTGCTCATTTCATTTTTGCAGATGTGGAACCTAAGAGACTAGTGGGTCTCACTCCTACAACATGGAGGGAGGATAATAGAGAGCTAGCCCTGCCACCCCCACGTGGTAATGCAAAGGAGGAGATAACCCAGAACCTTGAGGGCTTGACCGAGGGGATCCTGGACTAGAGGGGGTTCGAGGAGGTCCCATGAGAGTACCAGAGACATACTACTGGTGTATCGCTAAGGGTCCATAGACTACTGAGATGAGTAGTGTAGGCAGTGGTCTACTATAGGGAGCAGAACCCACCATAGTAGATGCCTAGGTTTCTTTTTCTACTAATTTTGAGAGACATGTGTCTCAGATGTATCACAAACATGTACTCTATTTTTTGACATACACATTATTTTTTGAGTGCCTCAATACACCACACGATATATATACTATCTATGGTTTATTACTGTGTCTAAATGCTTGCATACAATGTTTGTTTATAAATTGCGTAAATGTTTGTCTAATACATGATTTGAAAATACATCAGTTAACATGTTTAATCTTCTTGGAATGTGTTGATATGTGATAAAATAAAAATTCCTTTCCAATAAGCGAACACGCAAATACAACATTAAAATTTGAGGGTTTATGATGGAATAACACCCGTTAAGTTGAAGAACAACAAGTTGAGAGTCAAGATTCACAATCAACGCATGAATATCGAGGTTAATAGCCTCGGTCAATAGTTCAATGACAACACTATTTTCAGTGACATTGTTTGTGGTACAACCTAGACAAACACCTTAAAGGTCTACTAACTCATCGTGAGAATTGTAGATCACCCATGCCGTGGAGGAAAGATTTCGGGTACTGCGACAGGCAACATCAGCGAAATTGATGTACGGTGCACCAGACATCTGCACAAGAAGTAAAAAGACACAATAAGTGGTAATAGTGCCTACACACCAAGCCACACATGCACACACTAAAAACACACGTTTGTACACAACAGATGCCCGAACTTTATGCATAATATTTTTTGAGATAAAGTCCATTTCGGGGCTTGTCTAGAGGGTTACGTTCATAGTCGATTAGCTCATAGGCCCCTTTTTTCAAAACACATTTCACAATATAAGGCTGATGCCACATAGGCTCGAATTTTCTTACCCCTAGCTTATCATTCGTTTGATCGTACAGCAGGACTAAATCTCCCTCAATGAAAGAACAAGGAGTAACTATTGAATCGAAGTGAGTTTTCACTCTCTTCTTCTGTGCTTCAATGACTAAAGAGGCAAGTCAACAAGTCTCGTCTAGACTCTCTAGGTAAAGAAGACGTTCCTCTACTGGAGTAGTGTTTGGGAGAAATTCGACATCTAACTTTAGAGAAGGTATCTCACATTCAATCGGAAGGGTAGCCTCTAGACCGTAAACAAGTTGAAAAGGGGTGAATCTGGTGGCATCCTTCACTGAAGTACGGTAGGCCCATAAGGCAGAAAACAACATCAAATGCTAGTTAGACTTGTGCATGCTAATGGTACGCTGAAGCATCGTGACCAACATATTGTTGACGACTTCTACTTGGCCATTGGCCTGAGGATAATACAACGTCAAAAAATCATGATGCAAGCCTAGATGGGTTGTTAACTCAGTCATCAAATGACAACAGAAATGAGAACTGTGATTAGTGACAATAGCCTGAGGGACTCTGAATCGAGTATCTTACCATAATTAGATAATGTAGGCATCGCCTCGGCCCATTTTGTAAAATAATCCATGGAAACGATAATATACCCATGGCCCTCGGATGAGTGAGGGTTATAGGTCATAAAATCTATGCCCCATTTAGTGAAAGGGTCGACGGTAATGACAGGGTGCAGAGGGGAGGGCGGTGTGCACATCTTCTATTGGTAAATTTGGCACGTTTGACAAGAATGGACAACAAGAATGCAATCCTTAAAGATAGAGGGCCAAAAATAACCAGCGTGGAGGATATTTTGGGTAGTAGCATAATTAGACATATGACTACCACAGGCACTAGAGTGGCAGTCATTCAAGACTCGTTCAGCTTCCTCGAATGTCAAACAACGGTGGAGAATGGAATCAACACCGAGACGGTATAAGGTGTCCCCAATAATTCGATAAGGCTGAGAATGATGGCGAATATGTCGTTGAGCATCCTTAGACAAATTAGGATGGAAGGAGGATGTCTGGAGGTAGAAAATAATTTCCCTATACCAGGGATCGAGGGTACTGATCAAGAAAAGAGTATCGTCTGGAATGCGCTCCTCTAACCGAGAGGGGGCAATAGCAGACGGTAATGAGAAAATTAATTCAACGAAGACAAGGGACATCTTGGATTTGGCACTAGTAAACTCCAAAATAAAACTCTTGAAGGATAACAATCCATTTCGAGTACTTGCCCCCCGAGTAACTAATGTGACAAAATGTATGTCATCGGGTTGCAATCCAAAATCATTGTCATCGTGCGCAACAAAATATAGTGAGGGAAATGTTGAACAGCGTGAACGACTGCCAAAACGAGTTTCTCGACATAAGCATATCAATTCTTCGTGTCAAGTAGGTTGCGACTAAGATAATAAATCACGTGCTCGGAACCATCATCATCGTCTTGAACGAGAACCATGTCGATCGTGCTGTCGGCCGCAGCGAGATAAAGAGTATAGTCTCAATGATAATCAAGTGAACGCAATAAGGGAGTAGAAACAAGGATCGTCTTGAGTTTCTCAAATGACTCTTACGCAGTGGCATCCCAAACGAAGGAACTGTCATGCTTTAAAAGTCATGTATAGCCCTTAGCAATCTCGGCATAGTTTGGAATAAAACGACGTAAAAAGTTGGCTTTACCCTGCAAACTCTACGATTGCTGCAAAGAAGCAGGAGGAGGGAGATTCAATATGGCTTCAACTTTAAGGGGATCTAAACGAATGCCTTGTTTAGAGATGACAAACCCCAGGAGTCTATTAGATTCAACGTAGAGGACACACTTGTAAGGATTAAGACGAATGCGGTAGTGTCTACAGCGAAGAAAAATTTCTCGAAGGTGGTAAGGATGGTTAGATCATTTTACAGAATGAGCTGGAAGGTCATCTAGGTAAGGCTGCACAATGTGACAAATGTCATGAAATGTGTAGGACATTGCATTTTGGAAGGTAGCACCGACATTTTTAAGGCCAAAAGGGAGCTTCTTATAGGTAAAGGTACCCCACAGACGGATGAAGGAGGTTTTGTGTTGATCCGAAAGCGATATATTGATCTGGTTGTAACCAGAAAAGCCATCCATAAATGAGTAAATTTCACTCCCAGCGCAATCGTCGATGAGCTGGTCAATGAAAGGCGTAGGATAATTATCCTTGGGACAGGCCTGGTTAATGTTACGGTAGTCAACACAAACCCTAATAGTGCCCTGCTTTTTAGTCACAGGGACAATTTTAGAGACCCAGTCAGTTAACGGGATAGAGTAAATGAACCCGGCCTTGAGAATCTTTTCAATTTCTCCCTTAATAGTGGCAGCCTTTCTCGGGTGCACAGGGCATAAATGTTGTCCAACAAGTTTGGCACTAGGATATGTAGGGATCTCGTGTATCACGGTACTAGCATCAATACAAGGAATTTCTTCGTATGACCAAGCAAAAACGTCGTGAAATTCTCTTAAAAGGTCAGTGTAAAGTTGAATCTCCTCCATAGTGCAAGTGACTTCAATATGGATATGCTCAATGATCCCTAGTTTGACAGAGATGTCGATGGGCATCGTTTGTGTAATGTTCCCCATATTTCCTTCAGAGAAAACTTCATGGACTTGAATAGGTGTCTGAAGGGGTTGTGAAGGGATAGAAGAAGAAAACTATTTTAGACATGTAGTCATGGCCCCATGACATGGGAGAAACGAGGAGCAATGGTGTTGATCAAACAGCTCCTCAAAAAACATAGTCTCTATAATTGCCTCTATCGGAAGGAAATATTTCCTGTAACGGATCTGAAGAAACACTCGGGAGCCGAAAGTGGAAGAAGATTGAGGTTGATCAGCCACCATTTGAGTCTGTTGCGAGGGAAAAGGCTCCTTGAGCACAGCAGGAGTTCCAGGGGTGCCTTTAAGCAAGCGACTAACCTCATATTGTCTAGGAAAATCCTTAGTATAGTGATCCTTGTCACAAATGAGACAAGGGTACTTGGGTTTGCACTTGGCATCTTCATCAACTGGAGGCTTAGGAGGGTCCTGCTTTGGTTGATCGGCTTTATTCTTGCCTTTCCCCTTTTCTTACCTTTTGAAGCTTTATCTACTGCGATGGACTAGACAGCATTGAATTCGGAAGTTTTACCAGGATTAGATGGGGTCTGAGAAGCATTTTGATTTGGAGTTGTTGTAGATCTAACCCATAAATATTATAGATCTAATATGAATATTTAAGACAATGCAAATAAACCCAGAAATGATATGAAATGATTCTTTATTGATATCAAACCCTTAAGGTAGGGCAACACCATACATCCACTCCTTAAGGAAGGAGAACACTCCACCAGCCATATGCCTGTTCATACAAGAATACTTCTCTTCATATCCCTCCATGTGGAGTCTCTAGCCTCTATATAGGCCTCATACATACAATACCATGCATCATTACCGTGGTTTACTCATACCATCAACTAATACCATGGGCCCATTACATTATTATTAACTACTTGTGGTCCCTTACATGACATGGGTTAACCACCTTATTTATTACTATGGCCCATCCCATTATTACATTATTACCTTGGGTACCTCCCTTGGTACCCCATATTATCCCCCCTAGGTATATAACAGGAGCAATGGTCAGGTGACATCATGGAGGGGACACACGACAGGATGTGGTTTGGTGATGGCGAGGACAGGTCGATAGGAGTAGGGTGAGTGGAGTTACCATTTCTTCAAAATTCACACTCGCTTGCAATGTTGCCCGCCGATTTGTCCACGTGGCGAGTGGTCCCCTCTCTAGCCATCCTCCATCGGGTCTAATAGAGAGAGGGTGGACCTCGTGTCCCCCCCTCCCACCCCCCTGGAATAAATCTGGACCATTGGATCGAAATCTGTGGATCTATTATGCAGGGGTGCGCTTGTTGAACTCCCGAGCCACCCCCCCCCGAAATTATTCCCTGGGGGGTCTGGGTAGAGATGGATGACAATCCACCTAGAAGATGCCCGACTTTTAACCAATAATACATGCCTACAGAAAAATCACCCTTCTGCCCTATTTTGCCTTCTTGATAGAGGTTTGATAAGTGGTTCCTGTGTTGTTAAACCCTCCAATACATCTCCAAGCCCTAATAGTGGCCCCTACAATTGATTTAGTTGTCCAGTGACTTTAGGAGGCTCTACCCATGATTCAAAAGGTGCATTGAAATGAATTTTGAATCCAAACTCTAACTTTGACTTATCAATTACTTGAAGCACATGAGGAGGGGTAACAACACAATCTAAAACCTTAATAGGGGAAGGCTAGTCGCAAGGCTCTACCCAAAAACACACAACCACACTCTGAACGACTCGCTCAATTCCTTAATATAAGAAACCAGGAGACATAAAACAAGGTAATTATAAACTTCCCCACTAACAAAAACACCCCCTCCTTCATGAAATTTTCCAAAGGGTCTCGAAAAAAAACAGGTGCCATCAAAGACCCTGACTATATGTAGGAAAATTGACTTCCAAAAGAAAATGTAGCTGCAGACAAGGCCACACCCGCCACTTGGAAATGGGCAACGTCGACATACTAACGATCACTGACAACCACAACACATGGAAATAACTTAACCAAATATAAACAATAACCTAGAAACTGCTGAGTACCCACTAGCCTAGAGCAACCCTACTTTAGCGGCACCTGGGGTTCCACCTTGCATAACCAAACTAAATGCACCAGAGAGGAAAGGAACCTTTAAATGAACTAGGATCCCATATGAAGCACAAAATCTCATCAAAGAAGCCATAATACTAGAGTCTAAGCATTCCACTGAGGTACAACTACCCGATGGCCCTTGCAAGATCGCTTGGCCTTTAACACTCTCGTCTGCCACCCTACAAGAAATGTTCATTGCCCACAATACAACAAGCATTACATTGCCATCTCTATATAATATAACAACTAGAGGCAGGTCTGGAGAGTTTGATTGATCACCACCCTGTCTCATCACCTTATACTTCATAAATTCTTCACCTATCGCGTGCCTCGTGAGGCAAACTCTGAGGTGGTCTGACCAAGTGTTGGTATACCCCTATCGGGGTGAGTTAAAATGTTTACATTGCATTAATCTTTTTTTTTTTTTTTTTTTTAGATTTAATTTTTATTTTTATGCAATCTGATTAGTCAAAATGTTAAACATTACATTAGAACATCGCTACCATACTAGGCTCAACGCAATTACTTTTATTTTTTTGTTTATTTTTGTTACTTCAATTTTTATAATAATTTGCTTTAACTTCATAAATGTATTTTGATTCTTAATTAATATACTTTTATATATTTTTTGCATTTTAGTTTGGTTGTATTGTTAATTTCATTTTGTTTTAGTTAATATGATTATAATTTAGACTTTTACTTTAGCTTTATATTAATATTTAGGCTTGTTTTGTTATTTTGAATTCATAATAATTTAGTTTAGTTTAACTTTATATTATTTTGATTCTTAGTTAATATAGTTTTATACCTTCCAAAGGGAGTTATATTGTAATAAGTCTGGGTCAAAATAATTTGACTCCTAATTAATTTGCAAATTTTTGAAAACTATTTGCAAAATTTATTAAAGTATTTGAAAAATTGAATATTAAATTTATTTTTTTGGAAATTTAAAATTAATTTTTGAATGTCTGATTTTTAATTGTGGACTAATAGTGATTAGACAGTTGTTATGGGCTTTAAATCGATTTGGTTAAAAAAAAAAAAAAAAACCATGTTCTTCATAAATTAATTAACCAATAAAATTTAATATAATATATTTATATATAATATTATATATCACCCATTATTTAAAAAAAATGTCTAGATATGACCCATGCATAGACTACCAAGATCTATCACGTTTTATTTATTCATTTATAGAATTCACGAATTTTTTTGGTAGTAAAATTAAAGCAAATGTATTTGGTATGAAATATGCAGATTTGTGGTAGTTTATCTTTTGTTAGGAAAGGAGAATATCTAATGAAACAAAAGGTCTCAATTCTTACAAATTTAATATAAAATATGCCAAGTCATTCCATTAAGTAGTTGTTATTATTATTAATCACATACAAAATCTTCTTTACCATTTTGCTAGGGAGTTTTATTTATTTTTTATTTTTTATTTTTTTATTTTTAACAAGATCGGTTAGTTGATATATTACCAAAAAAGGACGTGGAGCATCCTCCTATTACATTAAGCTATATTGAGATAAACGACTAAGTAGTGAGATGAGAGCACAGTCCCATCTCCTGTGCTTAATTTCCAAACTTCATAGATTCTTTTAGCCATTCTAGAGTACTGCCTGACAAATTGACCCACTAAGAAAGTAAATTTACATAGCATATATTCTCTTTGAGTTTATGGCTTATAGACTGAGCATTCCTAGGTTGCTTAAGTCATGTTGTTATTGTTGACTGAATTCTCTCCTTCACTGCTCATAGTTTTGTTTTTGTAGTATTCCACTACTTCTTCCAGATGCTTACACTTAGTTTTCAGTGCCATTATCTCCTCTTTTTTCACTGCCATATTTTGCTTCTGAAAGCTATATTCCATTCTCATTTCACTTCTTAGATCTTTGAGAGACTGCTGCAACCAATGTATCATGACCTTGTTCCCTTTGCATGTTGGGCATGAGTCATTCCTAGCTACCTTCTTGATGGAGTTGAACTCCATTTGACTGTTTCTTTCTCTTGCTTTGTTGCTGCTACCTGCAATCCTTTGGTCCTGTGATGTTCTGATTTGCTGACCTCTGTTCCAAGTCTTTTGAGAATCGATGGTAGATGTTACCACTGAGATTAAGGAGCTGAGAGGGGCCTACGGATTTGGTGGGGTAGGCAATAGACAACAATTGATACAACAAGTTGCGGTGAGAGCTAAGTGGCAGGTGGAAGAGAGACAGAGAGCAAGGTGTTGGGGAGGTAGAGTGCTAGAAAGGTAGAGAGCAGAGTGCACCTATTGGGCAGAGGGGAAGTCTGCGAGTAGGGAGGAAATTGTAATAGACAGAGAGCGACTGCGCCTTTTGGACAGAGAGTGATTGCACTGAGAGGTTGTTGGGTTGAGTAGATTAAAGCAAAGAGTCGAGAGCTAATCGTTGGGCTTAGGCGATCTAAGGCTACAATGAAGGGACTTAGAACAGTTAGGATCACTATACGCTCGACGAAAGACTCTCTGTTGAAATGAAATTGCTTATGGTGTATTGGATTACCACTATTCCTATAGTTGATTCAGTCATCCCATGCACTGCACTTGGGAGCTATCACTTGAGTGCGATTGTCCTCACTGTCTTGATTTTCTTCTGAGCAGAGATTTGCATTCTCATGAACCTTGTGACTTGAATTGCTTTCTCTGACATTGATCATGTGAAGATCCCTGTTTCCATGCTTTTTCCTCTACCTACCTGTGCTTTCCTGAATTTCCTTTGGTTGTGTGTCTTTTGATTTGCTGTGCTTTTTGTTTTTTTATTTTTCCCTTGATTTGACTTGCTTTGTCCCTTAATTTTCTAGAAATTCAATCTTATCATATTCGATTTGAGCTTATGGCACTGAGTGATAGTATTCTTCTTTGTTCTCCTGAACTCTTCCTTCATTCTTTTCCACTGCTTGATTTGCATAGTGATCCGCCTGCTGGTTGTGTATTCTCAGTATGTGTTTGAAGGCTACATTGCTTGAACCTTCTAAATTCCTTCTGATTCTTTTGATGATTCTACTAATAAACTCGTTGGTTGAAATTTTTATTCCGACCATTGCCTCAATTATGATGGCTGAATCTCCTAAAATTATTGGGTTTTGAATTCCTATTTTTTTAATCATTTTTGTCCCCATCAACAGGCTATAAGCTTCAGCCTTATTATTTGAAATTTGTCCCAATCCCCATTCATAAGTGACAATTTTTTTTCCATTCGGATCAAGACTTATTCCCCCTGCTCCTGACTTTCCAGGATTATTCTTGGAGGCTCCGTCAAATTGCAAACAATATCTGTTTTGAAGTTTTTTTCGACTTTCGATTTCCTCTTCATTCATTCTTAATTTCCAATTTTTTCCTAAGTTTTCTTTTCTCTGTCTTTTTTTGCTATTGTTGTTTATTATGTCTTTGCTGAGCCAGTCTCTTTCTTCTTGTTGGAGAATACTATAATCTATTGATGCAATTCCTTTTTCATTGAGGATTTCGGAAGTGAGTCCCCAAGTTTTTGATAATGTTTTCCTAATTCTTGGATTTTGATTTTTGAAGATACACTTATTTCGAGTCAGCCAAATTTTCCAACATAGAACTGTTGGGATGCATTTCCAAATTCTCATAATTGTGACTTTATTCTTTGTTACATATGGGTAGGCTTTCTCTAGAGTTTTGAGGAATTCCTGCAATGGTTTTCCAAAGTCTATATTCACTTCCAGCAGGCTCAGACGCTGCTCCCAACATTCTCTTGAGAGTTTAAACTCTTGGAATAAGTGTTGAATGTTTTCTTCAGCCTGCTGGCATAATGGACATCTTGATGGCCCTTGGAATCCTCTTTTTCTTAAATTTTCGCTGGTCAGGATCTTTCCTTTTAATAGAGTCCAAATGAAGATTTTTATCTTAGGTAGACTTTTAGATTTCCATGCTATTTTCCAAGCATCCCAGTCTTGTTGATTGGTTTGATCTTGGAAAATTTTATATCCAGTTTTGACTGTATATTGCCCATTACTTGGGTCCCAAAGGTAATTATCTTCCTCGTCATAATGAATTGGTGTTGCCCCCTTTAAGTGCTGCCTGATTTTGTTCCATTGTCCTTCCAGGTTTGCTGGTATTGCTGGCCTTTTCCATTCCTACCATTCCTTTTGATTCCACAAGGAGATTGAATGTAAAGTGTTAAAGCCTTTTCCTTTCATCCACTCTTGAATGCCTTCAGTTTCCGGATGCTCCTGTAATGGGTCTTTTCCCATGATTCTCTCCTCCCAAATCGATTTTTTTTGTCCATTCCCTGGGATTTTGGATATGTGGTTGCTCATTATAGGGATGACTTTTTTAACTAGCTTCCATACTTAGGTGCTTTGTCTTATTGGAATGCTTCCATTTAGCAGTTTCTCCTTGGATCCATTTAGGTATTTATTGATGAGGGCTTTTTTCCACCAGCTCTCTTTACCTGTTATGAGTCTCCACACTATTTTCATTCCCAGGGCTGTATTCATGAGCCCAGGTAACCGAATGGACAAGCCTCCTTGTTCATATGGTAGAACCACTTGTTCCCACCTGACCAAACTGAACTTTTTGTTTTCCTGCTTCCCACCCTACCATAGAAAACTTCTTAGGATTAATTCCATCTGTTTGTGAGCACTTTCTGGTTCCATGATTATTGCATATTGGTAGATTGGTAATGTTTCAAGGAGAGCTTTAATTAATATCACCCTTCTAGCCATATTTAGCCACATCATTCCCCAATTCTTTATCTTGTCTTGCATTTTTTCAATTTGTTTTGTCCATATTTCTCCCTTCATGCTCTCTTTTGATATTGGTAGTCCCAGGTAAAAGAAGTGATTCCAATTTTCCTGTGGTGGGATTTCCATGATTTGTGAAATCCTTTGCATGGTTCTAGACAGAATGTTCCACCCGTAGATCCTACGTTTTGTATTATTTAATAGCCCACCTGACACCTGTAGAAATGCATCAAGATCTTTTTAATCTTCTTGCTATTATTGTTGATGCTCCTCCCAGCAACAATGTATCGTTCGCAAACAAGGAATGGTTTATGGTTTTGATTCCTTTTGCTATTCTCAGCCCTGTGATAGTTATTTCTTTCCTCTGAGTTTCCAATGCTCTATTAAGGGTCTTTGCCATTATTATGTAGAGAAATGGGGATAAAAGGCATCCTTGCTTAAGGCCTTTTGTGCTTTGGAAAAATTCAATGGGTCTTCCATTGATGAGGGGGGCGATCCAGGGTGTAGAGATGCATTCTTGTATCACTTCTATTATTTCTTTTGAGAAGCCTAGTTTCTGGAGTACAACCATTTGATGTGGGTGGCTGACTCTATCAAAAGAATTTGCCATATCTAATTTGATTATCATGCCTTTTTCTTGCTTTAGAATACTAGAGTGGATAACTTCCTGTACTATTATAACATTGTCAATGATTTGTATGTTTGGGACAAACCCTCCTTGTTTTTCTGAGATAATTAGGTGCAACACTTTTTTTATTCTATTTGCCACTATTTTTGTTATTATCTTGTAAGAGGAATTGCACAAAGAGATGGGCCGGAACTTGTTGAAGGTGGAGGGGTTTCATTCCATTGGGACCAAAGCAAGATAGGAAGATCTTGTGTGGCTTCCCATTTTTTTTTTTTAACATTCTTTGCCATTCTTAAAAAATCCTTTCTGATTGTATGTCGATGGTTTTTATAGAAAGCTATTGTAAATCCGTCTGTCTTGGGAGCTTTATCCGGATGCAGACTCCAAATGGCCTCCATGATCTCTTCTTCAGTGAGATCCTTGCACGTATCTTTGTTTTGTTCTTTTTTTATTTTCCTTTTGGTATGCTGCAAGATTTTTTCATATTCAGCCATTTCTTTTGTAGTTGACAATAAGTTTTTGAAGTGCTTGTAAGCTGTTCTTTTTATTTCTTCTGCTCCTTTGACTTCTTGATTTTCCACTTGTATTTTTTCTATCTGGTTTCTAGCTCTTCTGATTTTCATATTGTTGTGAAAAAATGATGTGTTCTTGTCCCCTGCCTTGAGCCAGAGGCTTCTGGATTTCATTCTGGCCTCTTCCTCTTCTTTCCTATTTTTCCTATATATTTCCCAAAAGATTTCTTTCTCTTTTAGGTAGTCTTGCTTGCTTTCTTCTTTACATTCTTTTTCAGCCTGTATGTTGTCCATTTTCTGTTGTAGCTCTTTTTTTTTTTAATTCATTTAATCTTTGCCCATTCTTTTAACTTAGATCTTACATTTTTTAATTTTATCTCCCAAATGTACTGTGGTGAGCCTGATATTCTTGGTTCCCATGTTGTTTTAACTAATTCGCTGATTCCTTTGTTGCTGTCCCAGGTTGAGCTGTACCTGAAAGGGAGTGGGCCTTGGTTTTCCATTTTTCCCAATGCCATTACTACCGGTTTATGATCAGAAGTTGTGGTGTGAATGATTCTTGATTTGATAGAGTTGTACACTGGTGCTATGTTTTCTTGAATCATAATTCTATCCAACCTTTCTTTTATATTACTTTTACCCACTCTCTTGTTATTCTAGGTATATTTTCCATTATTTGGAGGGATGTCTAGAAGTTTGTGCTGCTCCATTATTTCTTCTAAAGCATTCTTGGATGGATCCCCTTGATAGTTTCATCCAAAATTTTCCTCTATACTTCTGACCAGATTTAAGTCCCCTCCTAGAATTATTTTCCCGGCTTGTGTTTCTTGTAATGCTTCCTTCAGTGTTGCCCAACACTATTCTTTCTCTTTATAGTGATTGGGGGGCATATATGTTTATGAGCCTATATTTATCTTCTGTGTTGATCCGCCTTAGATCCGTTAATATCTAGTGTTGCTCTGTTTTTTCTTGGATTGATTCCCATATTCATTTTTTCCAGGTTGTGCATATACCTCTTGATGCTCCCATTGCCTAAATTTCTTCCCCTTCATATTGCATAAACTTTTATTTTATTTATATTTTCTGATTCTTGGTTGTTTTCTTTTGTCTCTTGGATCATAAGGATATTCAAGTTTTCTTTTGCCAATATGTCTCTTGTTGCATTTTCTTTAAAAGGTGTCCCCATTCCTCTGCAATTCCAGGAGACTATTATCATTATTTACTTGTTGGGTGGTGTATGGTTCCTTTCCCCTTATGCTGGGTTTTCTCCATATTTCCTGTGCTTTTCCCTAGGTAAGTATCCATAGGTTCTTGCGTTCCTAGATCCATTTCTTTTGCTACTGCTTCATCCCTTAGTTCTTTGTTTGTCTTTCTTCCAACTTTTTTTTGGTTTTCTGCATTTGGAAATGCTTCCTTTGATTGATTTCTTGTTAATATTTTGTCTACTAAGGGAGGAGAGAGGTGAGTTGAACCTCTAGGGGAATGAGGAGACTGAGGGGGATTGGGAGAGCGGGGGGTTCTAGATCTAGATCTAGATTTGGGTCTAGGGGATGGAGGGGATGAAGGGAGAAAAGGATCAAAGGGATTATGGTTGGCTAAGTCTGCTTTTGGTGAGGGAGGGAGGGCTTCAGCAGATGTTGTGGGCTGGGAAGAGTGCTAGACTGTTTGTTTATTAGTTGTCTTCTTTCGTTTGACCTGTTCCCATTTATTTTCCAGATCCTTGATCTTTGCACTTTCATTTTCTTTATTTTTTGTACATCTATTTGCAAAATGACTGTATTCATGACATACCTTGCATTTAAAGGGAATTTTTTCATAGTCTAGCTGTTGTATGTGTGTCCAATGGTCCACTTTTATTTTGAAAGCTTCTGGGAGTCCTTTCCCTAGATTCACTTCTACACAGATTCGGGCGCATGCATGCATGTTTTCTTTTGGCTCACATCTGTATATGTATTTCCCGACTGCGTTTCCTATGGCTTTAACTGAGTCATCTCCCCAGCAATGGAGGGGAAGATGTGGCAATCTTACCCATATAGGTACAGCATTTGGAACATCCATTTCTGGATCAAAGTTCGGTGTCCATCTATTCAAATACAGTCCCCTTGTATCCATAAAATACAGACCATTCCTGAATATCAGATCTCGGTCCTCTTTGGTTTCGAAATGGAAGGTGTAGTACCCTCTACCACATAACCTGATTGAGATCTTCCCATTTATTGATGCAGACTAGTTTCTTTCTACCCACTTTTGAACAGTCTTGGGTGATGGCCACAACCCAGTAAACCGCACTACTAATCCTCGTTCTAATAGGGAGAGTATTGCTTTTCTTGGGAGTGCAGGAGGAAGAGATATTTCTGGTATTTCTTCCATTCTTTTAACAAACTTTGAGACTGATGGTCGGCCCTTTGCCAGACCCATTGCAGAAATAAGGGACGCAAAGGCTTTTGTTGTTACTTCTGTTTCTTGTTGATGATCTGAAAGATGATCTTAATCTTCTAATGGGTCCATAATGCTCAGGCCTCAGCAGCAGAAGGCCGCTGAGGGCCGATACGGTTTCGGGGCAAAGAATGCCTGCTAAAGTTGTGATATCGCCTTCCGATGCCTATGAATCTATCCTTAGCAGCAAGGGCCGTTGATGCGCAGCAAGGGCTGCTTCGCACTGGGAGTTGCAGTAGCAACTAGAGTTGTGCGCGGTCCTCCACAACTACTCTCCTCTCCATCGCGTTGTTTTGCCAGGGAGTTGATTTTATTGCGACTTTTTGGAAGCTTTTCCGGTGGGTTTTTCGGGGTCTAATTTCTTTAAAATCCACAAGAAATTATTAAAATCACAAGTTTCATAGTAATCCCTGTGCAATCTAAGTGCCCTAGGGGTTTTGAGGGTGGTGAATCCATATATACAGTCAAAAAACCAGTTTAAATAACACAAATAAGGATTTCACCTCAATTTTTTCTGCCTGATTCTGGCATCAGAAAATCCAAAAAGTCACACTAAAGACAACTCCTTTTGCTAGTGATATAGTTCATTAATGATTCTCCTAATTCATTACTTTCATTTTCATTGCTTTCATTTTTATTATTTATTGGTATTAATACTCAATAGTTACTTTCATAAAGTATGTTATTATATCTGTTGCTAGCAGGATATAACGTGTTCAGTTTTTCATTGACTTGCTATTAGTTTTTCTTTGACTAAAAAAAATTTAAAACCTATCCAAAATTTAATATTATGAAATTAAATTTATTAGTATTATTCGGCCTTGTTAGTATTTGGAATTCATGCAATTAATTGTTTTTATTAAATTTATTTTTATTAGAATTATTTTTATTTATTGGGATAATATTGACAGTTTAGTAATTGAATAGGGTGTAGTGTGTAAAGATTGTGTGTTAAAATAAAAAATAAAAAAATTCTAGGTATATTTTTAGATTGATTTATACTTTGCATTGACATCCATCATTTTTTTTCCTTACTCCACTTGTCTTTCAACACTTATCTTGAAAGAATTATATGTGTTGTTTTGAAACACAACACATGCCATACACTTGTATTAAT
>APFE030903907.1:0-12705 GCA_000404065.3 Pinus taeda | reverse complement strand
ATCAGAAATTTGATACATTTATACGGGGACTTGGCTTCACTAGAAGCAAAGCAGATCACTGTGTGTATTTTAAATTAATTGGTGACCGTGTTATTTATTTGGTCTTGTATGTGGATGATATGTTGCTGGTTGGAAATGACAAAGAAATTATCCAGGATTTGAAGACCCAATTGTCCTCCAAATTCGGCATGAAAGATCTTGGTGCTGCAAACTATATTTTGGGCATGGAAATTAAAAGAGATTGGGAAATGAGGAAGCTCTGGTTAAACCAGAGGAATTATGTTGAGACAATACTGTAGAGGTTTAATATGCAGGATAGTAAACTGGTGAAGTTTCCTATTCTTGTAGGTGTGAGGTTATTTGTTGAACAGTGTCCCAAGACACAAGAAGAGGAAGAGGACATGTCTCGTGTTCCATATGCAAGTGTAGTTGGTAGCCTGTTGTATGCAATGGTCTGTACTAGACTAGACATTACACATGCAGTGGGAGTATTGAGCAGGTTTATGTCAAAACCAGGGAAGGAGCACAGGACAACAGTGAAGCGGGTTTTCAGGTACTTGCGTGGCACTAGCAATTATGGTTTGTGCTAGCAAGGAATATCAGGATTGGATAGAATGTTGGATATTCATGGCTTTGTTGATGCAGATTGGGTAGGAGATCTGGATCATAGAAGATCTACAAGTGGGTATGTGTTTAACCTATTTGGAGGTGCAGTCAGTTGCATGAGTAAGAAATAATCTGTAGTGGCACTACCAACTACAGAGGAAGAATACGTGGTAGCCACTCATGCAAGCAAGGAAATAGTTTAGTTAGAGAGATTGTGTTCAAGTATGGGGTTAGTACAGGAAGCTATAAGGATAGACTATGACAACCAAAGTGCAATTTTCTTGGCAAAGAACCCTGCATATTTTTCAAAGACAAAGTGCATTGATGTTCAGTATCACTTTGTGAGGGATATGATAGAAGACAAAAAGGTGTTGCTGGTAAAGGTGGACACTTTGAAGAATACTGCAGATGCATTGACAAAATATGTGAGCTCTGAGAAGTTATCTTGGTGTAGAGAAACAATGGGCATTTCAGGACTGGAAAAATGATTAAGCTCTCTTGTGACCCCCTGCGGAAAGAAAAGAACAAGTGGTAGATTGTTGGGTTGTGTTATATTCTTTCCACGACTAACCTACATAGTGAACCGGGGGACAAAGCCCCCCCTACGTTGCATCGGTTGCGCAGTGGAGGGGTCAAAGGGGGGTTTGAGGGGGGCGGGTAGCCCCCCTCTACGGGATCTAGGGCAGCGCCCCGGGAAAAAAAAAAATTGGACCCTATATTAGGTTGGGTGAACCTACCTATGGTTTTTCAGTCCATGGTTTTGGATGCGATGGTTAAATATGTATTGTAACATTGAAAGGAACATAATGAAAAATCAAGCTGGTAGTCCTGGTTTTGGGATCCAGGGGAAATCTCTGTGCATATGTGTTTTATGTATTATGCTCTCGCATTGTTTATTTTATTTGTTTTAGAATTCGTATGCAAGTAATTTCTGTACAGGGTTAAAACCTACAGGCATAAATAGGGATATCCTTAATTACTTCCAGTAACGGGATCTTAATGCATACATTTCTCAATTCAGACACAAGATTTAACTCGGGTTGATTTATTTTCATCTCCAACCTCTCTAGAAAAGGAGGCTGGACAGTATGCAATGATGAAGGTTCTTGTGACATTGGAATGGTTTGTTCAGTTGGTTCTAGTGTATTTCCTACTTCAGGTGTATCTAGAGTGTCTTCCTCTCTATTCTGTTCAATTTTTCTGGGTTGAGTCATCACTTTTCTTGATCTAAGTTTGATTTCCTGCAATGACACAGGAAATTCCTACAGGGACGTGGGAAATTCCACTAGCATAGGAACATAAATTTTCTACAGAGGTTGTGTTGTAATACAATAGATATGAAATGTAGGGATAGGTGGACACTCCAATATTGTGAGTAGATTGGATGACTTTATTGTTGGGATTGGGTACTATATGGGCAGGAAGTTGTGTGGGTCATGGTTGATTTGGTGGGGCAGGCAACCGAAGTTTTTTCTATTGTGGTTGAACCATTTGTTGTGGCATGGGTTATGGTGGATAAAAGTTTTGAGGGGGGTAATTTAATGTAGTAGGATAAGGAAAAATCCCCTGCCAAGGTTGTTGTGGAGGCCAAGGCATTGGAATGTTCCACATCTGATTTTGGGCATAAGGAAATTGAGAATTTTGTTGTGACATACCTGTAGGACATGGATTCCATGGTTTTTGAGGTGCTATTGCAAGAGTGCATTGACAGCTTCATCATCTGCTAGATATGATTCTTTAATCTCTAGAAGAGAAGGACACTAACCAATAGAATGATCAACCTCACAAATTCGACATACCTCTATATTGTCTGCAGGACATTCCCTCATGGGATGTTTTTTACTACACTTGGATAAGAAAAAATCCAAGGCTTTCTTCACTTCCTCCTGCTTCTTATTAGTGTGTAAAACATCTAACTATGAAGAAAAAGTGCTAATAATATCAATTTTAAATTTTTCAAATAAGTTTCTCATTTCAGCTTTGGTTACCACAACCCCTCCAATTGATTTAGTGAATCTGGTGGAGGTATCTCTTGATCCTTTTCCAACCTTATAATTTCCCCTTGAATATCATTGATAGAAGAACTTGCACACATCATCATAACTCAATTTTGATACATCACCTACTCCCATCAAGTTCAAAACCTCGAGATATTCTACTCTTATGGCTCTTAGTAAGATTGTTCTCATGGTTTCCTTGTTTAGTTGGTTCATTTTGGATATTTGCAAATTATACTGGAACCTTTCAAGGAAGTCTTCCAGGCTTTCTTCGTCCTTCTTGGTCATGCAAAATATTTCTTCCCTAATGTCCCTGGTCTTACGATAATCATGGTACTTTTTCGGGAACACCTTCTTCATGTCATCCCATGTTGAAATGGAATTCACAGTTAGTCTAAGAGTTGCATCTTTTAATGTGGCAGACTACAACTTCAACTTTTGAGCATTTTATGAATAATCATAGATCCTACACAATACATCAAACTTGAATAAGAAAGCATCATTCACTGGAGGTACCATGAAAATTAGGCAAAGTAGAGGGAGGAATGTTTTTCATCTAAATGGCCCCAACAGAATCATTGATAGGAAATTCGAATGTAAATGGTTCCCCTTCCTTCTCATGATAGTCCCCATTTGTAGTAATAGTACCCTCAAAATGAGACATATTAAACCCAAAAGGAGTGGGACCTTGGTAAACTACAAATCCATCAGATTCAGCTTCCTGGAACTCTGATTCTTGAATAGGATTGAAAAGGAATTCTTCTTCAGGCTGACCACTAAAAAAAGAACATGTCCTCCTAGTAAGAGGAGATTCTTGATGAGCAACAACAAAGGATTATTTTTCAGAAGGATTCTTCTCTACTGTGGGGGTATTTCTCTACTTTGGATTAATTATTGATCCCTATTCAGAACTGTCAGTCCTTGGTTTATATTCCCCCTTGTTCTTTGCAAACTTCTTTTTCATTACCAATTTATTAGTGAACGAAGTGGTGCTCATGACACCACCAAAAATACATGAAAATTTATATTGGCCCCTATAAAAAATTCAAAACTTCTACTTACCAAACAATCAAGACATAGCTTTAACGAGTTCTGATCTTTGCAGATGTGTAGGCCTTACCCCACGTCTTACCACTTCGACTCCCCCAGTCCTAAAAAACTTAAAAAAAAAAGATCCTACTAAAACACTTTCATTATCATCCTTTAGCACCTCCCTAACAATGACACCAAAATGTTTGGGAAAATTATAGACTTATAATTTGATAGACATAAATTATCAACTAGGGGTAGATAACCTTGCAAGATGTTGCACAAAATATATGCAGGATAATACTTTTAGTGTTTTCCTAAAAAAAATCACATACACACATAGCTCTAATGTCTCTTTTCCCCATCAACACTTAGCAGCAAAGGTTATGGAGTGGATTTAATCATCCCTCTAAAGCTCTAAAAATTGCTGATGTCGATCATAAAAAGATAATAGATCAATCAAACAATAATTAAATAAATTCAACAAATTAGAATGTAAGATTAAAGCCTACACAATTACTCCAAACATATTCATCACATAAGCTTCACCATTTAATCATCACACGTGTGGTGCTATAATTTAGAAAAGAGGAATCAAAAGTTGTGTAAAAACTATATCAATTCATGAAAATAAATAAAAGAACACAATCTGTAACTATGGGAGTTGTGAGTAAAGGGGGCCCTCCTTTACTCAAAACTCCTTCATCCAATAAAGGAGTTTACACAACAGGATCGACATAAAATGAACTTTGTATTAATTTGAACAAGTGCTACAATAGTATCGACATCTGATATATTCCCTTCCCATGAAAATGAGACATGAAAGTATTTATACAAATACAGAGGCATAAACTTGCCTGAATTAGGAAAACTGAAATACTACAACTGTTTGCTAATAATAACTGGAAACGATAATAAAAGTAAACATGTTGATTTTGATCCATGATTGCAAGCATTGATCAAACTAATCTTGTTAGTTTGCTAAGGTTCTTTCCCTCTTCAACCGTCCATGGGAGGTTTGAATATTTGGGTGGTTTTGATGGTCATTTTGAGGCAGCCTATAGGACAACATCCATGAAGACATATTTCTTGAAAAAACCCATGTTTTTTTTCTCTTCGAGGTTGAATCGGAACATACTCAACCATCCAGATAGTTGCAGGAAATCATAGCAGTTATAGGAAATTGGCGTATCTACAGGAAATCGAAAACTCTGTAGGAAATCACAACTTGTCTACAAGAAATCACGGAACTGATTCGGAAGAAAAGTGATATACATAGGATTCGATTAGTATTCTTGTAGGTATAGCTAATTCAATTAGGTATCATTTAACTTTAGAAATACTCAAGAATAAAGGGAAATTATACTTTTTAGATTAATTTGCATACTTTAAATCCCATAACACCCTTTTGGTCAAAACACATAGGATATGGAAAAAACAAGAGTCATGAAGGGTAAAAGATAGTTCGAAATAGGAGAGGGAAAGCCTTAGAACATTATAAAAAATGGACAAAATCGGGACTCAACAACTAGCTTCGTTGGCTTTTGCATATATTAATAAGATACCTTTTCCTCTTGTGTATTATGTGTATTATGTGTAAATGTTTTTGTTATTATGTGGTTATAATGTTTATTCTATCATTTCTATTATGTTGGTTATGTGTCGGTTATAAGCATGGTTTATGACAGACTTGAGTTATGGCTCTCATCTTGTTATTTTGAGTAAATGAAATGTTAATTTTTGTATGACCTAATAGATGATAATGTAGCTATTGTGATAGGGCATCATTCCTTCTTGGCGAATCTCAAATAAGTATGATACCCCTATGTTCAGATCTATTTTTATGACCTGCAGATTACATGTTTATGATGTTTTTGGTAGAATGCCTTTCGTGGTTGTTAGGGGTTAGGTCAAGTCCTTGTTCAATTTTTTGTATTAATAGCCTTGTATCAATGTTATTTATCATTTATGGAAGTTTCATGAAGTTTTGGGTATAGTTCTGAGTCCTATCCTTGAAAATGTGGCCCAGAAGTTGGGGTCGTTGGCACAAAATTGCCTGAAAAGGGCCACAATTCACATGGAGGCCTGGCCGTGTGAGTGACTAGAGGGTATTAGTCACATGGAAGGCTTTTCATGGGAGTGAATGGGGGTCTAATTAAGTCAAGAAGCAAGTTCTCTCAGGGGTTGGACACCTGGAGGGATTGGTTGGCTCCTAAAGGTTCTATAGCTCCTGAGGAAGGTTAGTTTGGTTTTGGCTTGTCGATTCCACTTCCTTAATTGTACCTGGGGAGTTGAATCATATCATAGTAACTCTTCATCACATGTTCACCCCGTTTGACAAGTTTTCTTCAGTAAATGTGGGAGGAGGGTGTTACAGAGTGGTATCAGAGCGGGTTTCGTTCTCTTTGGGTGGTGTCTAGGTTATGTTCTCTTTGGGTGATATTTGATACCATAGAGTGGTATCAGAGAATGGTTCACCCCTTGGAGTGGAAATGTGTTTTTCATGCATACATGTTGGTTTCATATGTGTACTTTATGCTTGTGGTCTATGTGCTTGTTGTGTATGCCTGGTGGTGGTCATTGTTACAGTTGTGTCGCCATGTGGAAGATGATGGTGTTGTTGTTGCATGTGGTCATCATGAGTCAATGTAGGTTATGCATTTTATATGCATTCCAGTGTCTATATGTCGTTATGCATATATTTTCATGGTTATGGTACAATAATTCATGCTAATTGGATAATGATTGAGATTATGTCTACTTACTGATATGATTATGTTTATACATGTATTGCGCTAATCTAGTTGATCTTGCTGACAAGATATCCTCCCATGAACTATATTTAGGTATGTTGTTTGTGTTTATATGTTGGTTTAGCTGACATGGTATACTTGCAGGAATAAGATCAAATATGACTAGCAAGATGGTAAACTACAGTTCACGAGACTCTCCCTATAGATCATATGATCAACATGGTGATGGGAACTCTCCTAACACAACAAACACATTGAGAAGTTTGAAGGTAGAAATAAGAATTTGCAAAGTAGATAATGATAGAATCATTCAAGAATAAGAGAAACAAGTAGAGGTTAATGTATTTATCCTTCAAAGTTTTTCAAAGTTACAGAGATAGGGAATCCTTAGGACCAGTCATGGGAAGGAGGATAAGAGTAATGGGGCATATGGAAGTAGGTATCCTAGTGGGAACAAGTTGGATAGGGATGACACGATGAGAGATGGTAGGTTATTGGACACACCTGATAGGAGAGGCGATGGACACAAGTTCTATTATAGTTATGGTTTTGACAAGTATCATGGTCATCATCATTATCATCCTTATAGGAGGAATGATAGGGGATATTTTCCAGATAAGTTCAAGAAATCCAAGCCACCTACCTTTGATGGGGATTTGAAGAATTTGGAGGATGCAAAGGCATGGTTACTTGGCATGAAGAAATTAGTTGAGTTGCATGTTTACACAGAGAATATGAAGGAAAAAATGATTATCTTCAACCTCAAAGGTAAAGCACACATCTAGTGGGAAGATGTGAAGTGGCTTAGAGACATCAAGTTAGAAGAGTTGAGTTAGCATGAATTCAAGAGAATTTTCAAGAAGAAATATTTGTTAGAGAGGTACTACCATAGTAAGGCCAAGGAATTCTATGAGCTAAAGATGGGATTGATGACAAATGAGGAGTATATGACCAAGTTCCTAGAGTTGTTGAGGTATGTACCATATCTTAAGGATGATAAAGCCAAATTTCAGAGATTTTTTAGTCGATTACCATTAATATTTAGAGTTTAGACTAAATATGATGAGCCTCGGTCACTTGAAGAAGTCATTGGGAAGTTGAAGCACAATTATGAGCAATGAAAATGTAAGACATAATCTCAACAAGATTAGAAGGGGAAAGACAAGACTAAAGGTAAATTACAACTGAAGCGAACAAGACCTCAATATGTAGGTGAGAAATAGAATGTTACTCCTTAAAATAATTTTAATATAGTTAGATAGGGACATGGGTCATAATCTGGAGGGCACCAAAATAAAGGTGATAGTAAGGGATAGTTTTAGTGTTGGGTATGTGGCAAGGAGCATCTCAAGAGAGATTTCTTGTAGTATCAAGGTGGTAGGCCTCAAATTTACAGTGCAGAAGAAGTGCACAGAGTTGGGGATGTTGGGCAATCATTCCAAGAATCTATGCAACATTGGATAACATCCATCTAGATCACTAGGCATCTGTTATCGAGATGGATGGTAAGCTTTGTGATCAAGTTGTTTCTATTTTGATTGAACCTGGATCTAATTATATTTATGTTAATTATGACCTAGTGGATAAGTGTGGTTTGAATACAAAAGTGCACAAAGAATCTTGGTCAGTGCAATTGGCTACAGGTACAAAGAAAAGTGTTCATAACTAGGTAAGTGCTTGTGCATTTAAGCTGAATGGTATGCCCACATCAACGCATTTGAATGTGCTTTTGTTGGGATCGTATAGTATGCTTTTTCGTATGGGCTGCTTGTATCTTCATAGGACCAAGGTGTATTGCTATGAAAAGGCTATTGAATGCTTAGATTAAAATTGAGAACAAAGAATCTTGCAAGGTAATAATAAAGCTACATCAGTCAGAATGGTTAGAATTATCTAGAAAAAGCATAGTCATAGAAAAGGGTGTGTGTTATTTTCAATTCATATTTCTTGTGATAAAGGTAAGGATGTTGAGGATGCCTAGGTATTGAGTAGTACTCAATTTTACAGTGGTTTTAGGATGTGTTTCCCTCAAAGATTTTAGAGTTTTCACCTCATAGAGATTTGGAATTTTTCATTGCGTTGTGACTAGTGGAAACACCAACATCAAAGGAGCCATACAGGATGAGCACACCAAAGTTAGTAGAGTTTAAGTTACAGTTGAAGGAGATGCTTGAATATGGATACATCAAGATGAGTTTGTCACCTTGGGTGCACCACTATTGCTTGTGAAGAAGAAGGATGGTACTCTCAGCCTATGCATTGATTACAATAATTTGAACAAGGTAACCATCAATAACATGCATCCATTGCCAAAGATTGATGACTTGTTTGATCAGTTCAAGGGAGCAACAATGTTCTCAAAGATTGATCTAATATCAAGTTATCATCATGTATTCATCAAAGAAGATGATATCTACAAGACTGCTTTCAGCACTAGGTATGGGCACTATGAGTTCGTTTTAGTTCCTTTTGGTCTAACTAATGCTCCAACTACTTTTATGTTCTTGATGAATAATGTGTTGTGTCCTTATCTCGACAAGTTTTTTATTGTTTTCATTGATGATATATTGATATATTCTAATAATGAGGAAGAGAATGCCGAACACTTAGCAGTAATGTTGAGATTGCTAAGATAAAGTCAATTGTATTCCAAGCTTAGCAAGTGCAATTTTTTCAGACAAAGGTACATTACTTGGGGCATGTTGTTTCCAAGGAAGGCATAGCAGTAGACCTAGAAAAGATAAGAGCTATCATGGAATGGGAAAATCCTAGGAATGTGGATGACGTAAGGTCATTCATCGGGTTAGGAGGTTACTATAGGAGATACATCAAGAAATTCTCACACATTTCATATCCTATTACATCATTGCAAAGAAAAGGTAAGAAGTTTGAATGGAAAAAAGAATGTGCATCCAATTTTGAGTAGTTGAAGTAGTTGTTGACAAATTCTACAGTTTTTAAGATTATAGATCCGGATAAAGAGTTCGTGGTGTGTACGAATGCTTAAAAAATAGGACTTGGTGGAGTCCTTATGTAGGAAGGATACGTAGTGTGCTATTAATCAAGGAAATTAAATGAGCATGAGAAAAATTATGTGATTCATGATCTGGAGTTGGTGGCGATCATTCATGCATTGAATATGTGGAGCCACTATCTTCTTGGCAAGAGTTTTGTATTGATGGGTGATCACAGTGGATTGAGGTACTTGTTTGACCAACCAAACTGGAATTCTAGGTAAGCTAGATGGCTGGCTACGATCAGTGAGTTTGATTTTGAGATCGGGTACATTAAGGGAAAGGAAAATAGGTTTTAGATGCTCTTAGCATAAGAGTGCATCTGAGTTATATAGCAGCTACGAGTTCTTTTGGGACAGATCTACAGGATCAAATATTACAGGTAGGATAACAGTATGACAGGTACATGGATCTTAGACACGAGTTCCAATAGCGTATAGGTGAATAGGATGTGGACTATCATCTTACATTAGATGGTTTGATCAAATTTAGGGGTAGGATCTATGTGCCAGAAAATAGTGAGATCAAGAAGCTTACCTTGAGGGAATTTCATGTGAAGTCGTATTCAGGTCCTCCAAGATATTATAGTAGATTGACAACAGTGAATAAGTTCTATTATTGGCTAAATATGAAGAATAAAGTGACAAATTTTATGGATAAATGCTTGGATTGTCAATTAGTAAAAGTGGAGTTTAAGAATCCAAGTGGTTTCATAGCCAATTCTAATTCCAAAGTGGAAATGGGAGGTCATTTCCATGGATTTCATTGCAAGTTTTCCGAGGAAATCTAGACAACACAATTCTATCATGGTTGTCATGGATAGGTTGACAAAGGTAGCACACCTCATTCCAATGAAGTATATTTATTCATCTAATGATGTAGCAAGGGTCTTCATCAAAGATATATTGAGGTTGCATTGTGTATTGAAGAAGATTGTATCACAAAGGGATGCTAAGATCACTTCCAAATTATAGAAAGAGTTATTTACAGGTTTGAGTACAAAATTATCCTTGAGCACAACTTATCATCTACAGACAGAGAGGGTCAATAGGATTTTGAAGGACCTGTTGAGAATGTATGTCATGCATCAACATCAAAAGTGGGGAGAGTATCTTCCACTGATTAAGTTTTATTACAACAATGGGTATCACGAGTCACTGAGGATGATTCCATTTGAGGCACTATATTGGCGGGGTTGTAATACTCCCATTAGTTGGAGTGATCGAGTGAAAAGAGTGTTGATTTGACCAGACATGTTGGTAGAGATGGAACAAGAAATGCAAGCTATAAAGAAGAATCTAAAGGCAGCACAGGACAAGTAGACAAGTTATGCAGATCAACACAAGTTGTTTAAGGAGTTTTAGGTTGGGTAACATGTGTAGTTTCACATCAAGCCCAAGAAGAGCTCCTTGAGGATCAAGTCATGTGTGAAGTTATCACATTGGTATTGTGGGCCTTTTAAGATCCTTGAGAGGATTGGAACAATGGCCTAAAAACTTGTACTACCTATAATAATGAAACTCCATGATGTTTTCCATGTTTCATTACTTAAAAGATATGTAAAGGATGTTAATCATGGTATTGATTGGTATGTATTGAAGCCAGAACTAGAAGGAGAATTCTAGCTGGAACCTCAATGTATTTTGTAGAGGAATATTCTCATGCTCTAGAACTGAGCAACCGAGCAAGTTAAAGTGTAGTGGTAGCACTTTGGGCTCGATGAAGTTATATGGAAGATTGTTGATCAGATGTAGGTTATGTATCCTTCTCTATTCGCTGGTTGAGTGAATGTCCTTCGGTATATGTTTTTGCATCGTGTTTTGTTATATGTATATATGTATATGGATGTAAATATCACCATGATATTTGTTATAAAGCTCCAATAAGCAATATGGTCATCATGTTGTTATGTTGATTTTCTTTTTAGCAGGTTGATCATTTTAAATACTGTATCAAGCTAAGTTATAAATATCCATGGGAAGTATGTTTTTCTTTAGTGTAGTCTTGCTAGTTGTAGGTGTCATTTAAAATCGAGGATGGTGTTCCCCTAAGAGGGAGGGGTCTGTAATAGCCTGTTGAAGCCCCGAAAATAGGGCACCAGAAGGAGGGCATGAACTATGAATGGCACCTAAATCAAAATCTAAATACCATTCTAAGAGTAAATCGCCCTCATCATCTCCCCCGACTTCCCCAGTACCTTTAAATACAGATTTAGAAGTCGCTCGAATATCAACCGCTGCTACACACCCTAATATTTCAGACCAATCTACCATTGAACCTCCTGAAGTTGAATCTCTGATCCACAAACTTCAGGGATTTTTCGTTTCTCCTTAGAGGTCTGATAAATCTCAAAGCAATGTGACTTCGCAGTACAATCCTGCTCAACCCCTAACCAGGTTTTTTAGAAAATTTAAATATTATGGAGCAATGCAACACATAAAATATTTTTGAAATATAAACACAGAAAACGCACAAAACAAGAGAGACACAGATATACGTGGTTCACCCAGTTTGGGCTACGTCCACCTTGAACAGTTAGTCCTTCCTTTCTATTATCCAGCAAAATGAAGAGACACAACCTACAACAAATCCGTTGTAATATCCTCTGTTTTCTCTCACAGTCTCACCTCTCTGTTTCTCGCTCACACTGATTACACATCTATCTCATAGCCTCAAATACAATTCCCTCATACAAAGAGAGGGGGTTGCCTTCTATGCAAAAAACCCTAAACTAAACATAAGTTCTACCGTCAGATCATCCACCTAATGAACAACCCAGATTGACTAGAAATTACTATACCTTTACAAGGCAAATTTACATCTGTTTTTAGCTTCGAGGGCGCTGCCCTCGAAACCCCCCGCGTGGAGGGGTGTACAAAAATTCCTGGGGTATACATCCGACTGAAACAAAGACCTATGAACAATCATGCTCCACACACAACAATCTCCCACTTGGAGAATGATTGTAGCAACTCCATCGCTGCTTCATTTGCTGGACAATGACTCCTCTCTTGGACCTGGTTGTTTCTCATCTTCATCGTCATCCTTGAAGACCAATTGAAATTGAGCATGTTCTCAGTTTCTCCCTAGTTACAACTTTTGTTAGCATATCTGCAGGATTCTGGCTACTGTGTATCTTTTCCAGCTTCAACTGTCCATCTTCCAACACTGATCATATGAAATGGTACTTAAGCTGTATGTTTAGTCCTGGAATGAAATGCTGAGTTCTTTGCAAGATGAATGGCACTTTGGCTATCACTGTATAATGTGCCCATATCATGCTCCTTACCCAATTCACCCATAAAC
>APFE030903900.1:8683-26040 GCA_000404065.3 Pinus taeda | reverse complement strand
CTCCTAGGATAAACTTTTAGTTGTTCAATATTGTATGCAAACTAAAAGAAGATTAAGAAAATATATCTAAAATTACAACAAAATAAAAAAAGAGAAAGAAGGAGCAAGAAGGAAAAACAATGAAAATTGTTTCTACACTTCAAACCATACAAAGTAATATGTGCATGTTATTTTGAGAAGAAAAATCTGTAAGTAAACAAACAAATCGAATAACCAAAATAAGATAAATTATCTCACTTCCCATATGATTAAAAAAAAGAGATAAACACACGAGTTAACATTTAGTATTAAAGTAGAAAAAAATGTTTAAAATGTATTTAAATTATCAATATTAAAAAAAAATAACACATTTTGAATAGAAATTTACATACTAGCACAATTATAAAAATTAAATGGCTAGTAAATGTTAGTAATTATCAATCCATAATAAAAATCAAAACATTTACTTCATAATACATCTCACATTGCTAAAATTTGATATTTTATAAAATTATTATTATTATTATAAGCTAAACATATATTCAATAAACCATGGAAGAAGATTTTTATCCATGAAGATTTATATCCAGTTTATTATGGAGTTTCTTAATCTATAAATAGGGTATGTTACAAGACCATGGGCTCGGGCCATGGCTTTTCAATATCACATGTCGAAAAAACCATAACTCATTTCATATGAAACTTGCTCATATGATATTTTGTTAACTAATCAATTAACTAAAATGACAAAAAAAACGTAGCTACCTTGCACTTAAATCATAGTCTTTGATTTGTGTATACTACTAAAAAAATTATAGAATATTTAATGGTCCGATCATAAATCTAATAATAATTAATAATTACATTAACATTTTGGAATCCCTATTCTATTTTAAGAAAAAACATTTTTATCGATATAATTAAATTTGACTTCATCTTAACTTTGAGTTATCAATCACATTTGAAATTGGTGTACATATAATTTCATATAAGACACTTGCGATTTTAAAATTAAAAAAATGCTTGAGTTACCGATCACATTTGAAGTGGGTGAACATATAATCTTATATAAGAAACTTGGGATTTTCAAATTAAAAAATACATGTCAAACTTAAGAGTAAATATATTACTATTAAACCCTAAATAAAGACATGTTATATATATTATTAAATATTGAATCTTAAATGAAAACTTGGCATATATATTATTGAATATTAAAACTTAAATAAAGACATGTGCTATATATTATTGAATAGATAAAAATGGAAGAAATAGATAAATGTAACCCGTTCTCTTGACTCATTTCTAATAATATTGAAACATTAATGGTTAATACTCACTTCTAACAACATTGAAAAATTATTGATTAATAGTAGAAAAGACTGAACAAGAAAGAGCCTGCGTTAGGTTAAATAAAGTATAACTCACTTCTAGTAACATTAAATGAAAACTTGGCATATATATTATTGAATATTAAAACTTAAATAAAGACATGGTGCTATATATTATTGAATAGATAAAAATGGAAAAAATAGATAAATGTAACCAGCTCTCTTGACTCATTTCTAGTAATATTGAAACATTAATGGTTAATACTCACTTCTAACAACATTGAAAAATTACTAATTAATAGTAAAAAAGACTGAACAAGAAAGAGCCTGCGTTAGGTTAAATAAAGTATAACTCACTTCTAGTAACATTGAAACATTAATGGTTAATAGTAGAAAACACGGAATGAGAGAAAATCTACGCTAAGTTAAACAGAGTATCTATTGTTACAGAGCAAAACAAGTAAAATTTAGTTTCGAATAGAAAAACTTACGATTTTCAATTTAAAAAAGCTTAAAAATTCTATTGGTGTTGAAGCTAAATGAAAGACAACCAATTATATTATATTGAATTGCTTATGGCCAAAAGCAGCTGAGGACCAGAAAATCTCGGCGTAAAGTAATATTTAATATCAAAGATTCTACCTTAAATTCAAATTCAAGCCTGACGACTTGGAGGTGAAAAGAATTTCCTGAAAAACATCTCGATCATCCTTTTCGTTAAGAAAACCCAACTGTTTTGCACGAGAATTTCAAGAAAAGCATCTCACGTAGTCCTTTTTTGGATGTGAAAAGAATTTCAAGAAAGGCCAAGATACATCTCACGTAGTCATAACCGTAGTCATATCAAGTAAACCCGTAACCAACCCTATCAATATATTCATATCCAGCATAACCCATAACCAACAAAGTACTTTTATATAACTGTAATCATTGCTTTATATAACTGTAGTCATTGTTCGATTTGTGTGATATGAAGTAACTGTAGGACAAGACCAATGCCATCGTTCACTGACAATGCCAACATAACAATGACAATGTCCATAACAATGCCATCGTTCACCGACTATTCTGTAACATGGTGGGAAATCCATACGAAAACCTTTAGACTAGAGGGATACCTTATAGTGATTAAGTGGGAAGATTTTAATATCTTCATCAAGTAGTTTTACCATATTGACTATGTGTGGGAACAATGGATCTAGAAGAATTACCTTGAGTAGATATAAGTGCTGAACGTATAAGAGTACACCACGAAATTTAAGAAGATGGAAATAATTTTTAGTATCTCCACAAAAAACCATACATGTCTCGAAATAACAATGCCATTGTTCACCGACTAAAATTCAGGGGACGTCTGTATGTAACTTCTTTCCGACAGCCTCCTTTTTTACGGACGTGTTTTCAATTTGCTATTAATTTTATATATGAATTTTATAATTAATATATTCTAATCATTCTCATATCATTATACATTTTAAACTTTAATTTTTGAACTCTTTTTAAATTTTTATATAAATTGTTTTCATTTTATCTTTTTAAATATTTGATTTTCTTATTTTAAATATTTAATTTATTTAATAAATAATTATATTAAATTATCTTAATATTAAATTAAATTAATACCATTATTGTTCTATATTCTATCTTATATTTTCTGGTATTTGATTTATATTTATATAGTTATTAGTGAATAATTTTTTTAGTTAATTATTATATTTGAATTGTTTAATTATGGAAACATGAAGCTTCTTATGGAAACTCTAGTGAAAATTTTAAAAATAGGAGAAGATGGAGGCTCCAACTTAGAGGTCAGTTTAGAGGGGAAATCAGGGACATGGATTAACCAAAGAGAAAATCTAAGAAATAACATGAAAAGGAACAACCCAATTCAAGTGGCATGAACCATTCACAATTATCGTTCAAGACGGAAGAAAAACTCTACATTAAGCCATATCAAGGTGAGATTAATTCTTTGAAGTAAAATCACTAATTATATTTGTTAGAGGTTTATTTTAGAGCTGACCACACAGATGAGGGACCTAAAATTTGATTTTATCATTCGATATTATAGGGACATTCCGTAACTTGGTGGGAAATCCATACGAAAACCTTCAGACTAGAGGGATACCCTGTAGTGATTAAGTGGGAAGATTTCAATATCCTCATCAAGTAGTTTTACCATATTGGGTATGTGTGAGAACGATGGATCTAGAAAAATTACCTTGGGTAGATATAAGTGCTGAGTGTATAGGAGTACACCACGAAATTTAGGAAGATGGAGATAATTTTTAGTATCTCCACAAAGAACCATACATGTTTCTCAAGTATATGGGGGTTATAAAGAACCATCAATGCAAGAAACAAATGTTGTTTAAACCCATAACGAAGAATGGGGATTATGTGCAGGCAAAATAATAATATAAAATAAGGAAAAACAACTAGGTCAAAGTAGAAAGAGCACCATAGAGCTTCCTAGAATGGGAAAGAAAAAAATATAACAGTGATAACACACTAGTGAATATATCGTAGCAACAACTATAACCACTATAACGTTGTTGGTCTTATACAGAAGAAGTGTTGGAAGTTGTATCTAGAGCTAAACCCAAAGAACCAAAAGAAATATTCTAAGAAGAATAATCTCATGGCCATAGATTCAAGTAATTAGTTGGAAAGAAGCTCATATGTGGATGAGGAAGAGAAATAAATGACCATTCTCTTCCTTAGAAAGACACGAATAGAGAAGGCTAAAATTGATATTCTATTCAACTTGAGATCATAGAAAATTTCATAGCAATAAATCTAGTCTTGAAACTAGCACTAGAGACTCATGACAATTCTAGCCCATAACGATTAAGATGTGTCAACAAGGATGCAAGGATAAATGTAAAAAGATAGTGCAAAATCAAATTGTATATTACTGTTGATTTTCTTGTTGAAGTAGAATTAGATGTAGTTCCACTTGATGTACATGGAGTGGTATTTGGAATTCCCTATAATTACAAGTATGATAAAATATTCATGCAGAAAGCCAACTAGTATCATCTCATCAATGATGGAAATTCCTTAACCATCAACACATATAATGGAAACTCCAATTTTTTGTTGGTAAGTGCCAACCAAGCCAAGAAACTAATCAATTCTAGAAAGACATATGTTTTACTATTCTTTAAATAAAACCAATGTGTAGAAGCTTTGATGAGAGAAAATTCATCTTTCAAGGGGTGTTATAAGGAACAAAACCAACAAATGGAAGAATTGATATAATAATATAAGGGTGTGTTTTAAGAGACTAAAGGGTTATCCTCCAAGAGGGAAGTGTGTTGATTTTATTGTAGCTTCAATAAATATTCAAGTCCGCCCAAAAGAAAGAAATTGAAAATTTTCACCTCCAAAAGTAGAAGTAATCTCCATATTTTTCAAGTCGTCCCATTTTTTTGTATCATATAATTCATATTGGTATTTCTAGTAATGACATCATCACAGTTTTGAATATGGAAGTTCGATAAGGTATAAAGGCAAGATATGACTTGTTAAGTAGGATGGACCAAGTATGTTCCATACACTTGTGAAGTGTGATATGTTGAATTGAAATTATTGTAAGGACATGTGTAGAGATACTTCCTCTCATTGCATCATACTATAGGATATGTGTTCAGAAGCAGTGTTGTATACCTTGTAGTATTGTGGAAATATATTTTATGACTGAGGTGTCATTGCTTGATGTTACAAATTGAATCAAAGGAGAAAAGGTACTTCATGTATATAGAAACAAATTCCAATTAGAACATGAAAAAGTTTGTATTTGGAAGTCCTAGGTTTTTTTTCACAATACCCCCTATAATTTTTAAACCTTTTATGGGGACCCTCCATGTAAATCTTAGTCAAACAAATTCTTTAATACTTTAATTTTTTTTATTTTGTGATATTTTAGCTTTTCTTATATTTTCATTTTGATTGCTCTATTACATGTGTTTTGTTGTAATTTTCCAATGGTTCGAATTTCACCTCATTGTGACTTAAAATTTAGAAAATATCTATAGTCAAAGTTTGGTTGAATTTCATTACCTCGATGTAAAATTTGTAAATTTGTATTTTATTATATTTTTACAAATTGTAAATAAAATTTATATGAATATGTAATATTTTTTATTAAATTGATTTAACCTTAATTGACTAAGTTAATTAAAATTAATTATTTATAAATATAATTTTAACTATTTAACAATGACATAGAGTATTCTTCCCCAGTTCCCTAACTTCTTAGAGGTATTGTAATTTCATTTTTGCCAAACCCACCCAGGTTCACTAGACTTCGGAATGAAGGCAAAGAAGCACAAAGAGCAAATTATAATTAAAATGGGAGCTTATATTTATTAATGGGTAGATAAAAAATACCTTGGAGTGGTGGCGGGCTCGTACTCCACTCACAAGCCTCCACCCACTGCCTCCTTTATTCCTTTACATGTACATGCATCCCCTCATTTACTTTTACTTTGAAACCATTAAAAACTTAAACTCCTCTTTTGAATTTTTAAATTTATTTATTATATTTGTTTATTTTATTTATATTTTATTTTAAATATTTTTAAAGTTATTTAAACTTAACATTAATAAAAAACATATTAGGACTATGTATTTTCCAATAGTTTGCTAATTTGGGAATTTCAATTTTGGAGGCTAATATCTTGAATTTTATGCAATGAAAATGAGCACATGAGAGCTTCTTGGAAATATTATATCTTCCAAAAGGATATGGGAGTGGTTGTGACCAAATTAGATCATTAACCACTCCAAAAAAAAAACATAATTTACAGTGATGAATTTGCATCAAAAAATCAATTTATGAGTTTGTTTTGGAGAGTTTTCATCAGTCCAAAGTGACTTGTTGTTGCAAATTAGTTTTATAAGATCAATTTCCTAAATCTTCTCTTCACAAGCAAGCAAGGGAAAACTTAGATTTAGTTTTATTAAACTATTAAATTAAATTCTGATCGGTTAGTTTATTTTTCAAAATTTTGGAAATATTAATTTTTCCGCATTTTAATTGGTTTTAATTTTTATTTTGTTTGGTTCTTTGTAGACCTTGGTAGAAACGACGAGGAAAAGAAATCTTGGAGAAAATGGATTGCACTGGCAATGAAGAGAAAGGGATTCTTTAAAACTAAAATCAAAGATCTCAACCATTCTTTCAACAACTCTCCTTTTGGGGCATTTATTTTTGTAATTATAAATAACAATCAGGAAAAGGAGAAAAGGCTTCTACTTGTTTTCAAAAAGAGAGATTATTGCACTATTGTAGAGGACTGAATTTTGTATAAAATTGGATATATTTGGACTAGATTTTAAGAGGTGTATTCCAGCCCCAAAATTTCATGATATCATGGAATTTTTTAGAAATCATGTACTCAAAAGCTACAATCAAGTATGGAAATTTTGTGCACTAATGTCAAAGTTAGAGGTTGATTGAAGGTCTTCAATTAAATTTAATGATGGTTGAATCATTAATCAAAATAACTATTTGATTGTTGGGTTACACTATTACAAATTTGAGTTAACTGTATGCTTATCTAAACATTGAAAACCTATATTTTAGTGACAGCTCTTATTCATATTAAAGATAGGCAATGAATTTGAATAGACAGGAATATTATCACTAATAACTATTTAGTAGATTGATGACAAGTTTATCTTTGTTTTAATCATGATTATATTAAGAACTATTTCTTTAATGAAATTATACCACTTATTTTCAATTCATTTTATTTGAATATAGAGATATGTGCAACACAATACCAATTTATTAGTAGTTGAATGTATATATTTGTTCAAATAAGTAGCAAGTACTAGAATTATTTCCTTCTCTTATTTACTTGACTTTTATTCTAAATTAAAGTTGGTCCAAATTTCAATATTTTTCTCTTGATTAAGAGGACGATTGATCCTTCTTTTAATAGAGTTAGATTTAATATATCCTTTTGATTGCTTCCATAATAGATTATATTTTATTTGCATTTAGATTTAGATTTAGATTTAGTTCTCATATTTTAGAATTTTCCTTACATATGAGAAACTGCATTGGTGGTTTCGTTGAGCCCTTATGTCAGCTTAATAACTACATTACAAGCATGCTACAAGAGGGTAAGTTTGATCAAATTTTCTTGTTGATAAGTTATTAGAAACACCAAAATTCAACAGGGAGAGAGAGGGTAATTTGACCCATTTGAACAAGTCATAATCACCTTTTCAAAAGGATAAGGACTTCGTTGGGACCATGAATGGGCGACCTACCCATTGTTGATTTCATTCATTTTTTTCCAACAACCCTAGAGGCTTGAAGGATAGGACCAAAAAAGAGAAAAGAAACATGTTAATTATGAGGATGAGGATGATGAGTTGGCATATGGATTTCAATGACTCCTGCAAGGAGGAAAATATCAAGAGGGAGTTGACAATTCTTGAAAAAGATAAGTACTTTGTATATCTATTCCTTGATTATTATTGTTTTACTATTAATTAGTCTCTTATCTTTGTTTTTTTTGTTGGATTATAATTTTTCTTCCATGGTCTCCTAGTGAGGGTTGAAGGTACATCGTGAAGGTTGACAAGGCTCTAGAAACAAATGGAAGCTGGAAGAATGAGGAAAAATTTGTGAAAAGAGGGTTCTCCCAGGATCAATAATGTGTTCAAGAGAGAAATTGTATTAATCGTACCTAACGACGAGAAGAGCTCCTAGATTAGAGGGAGCGGGTAGGCCATCAAATTTGAAGAATGCTATGATGGAGGAAATTGTGTTGAAGACAAGTCAGTGGTGACTTCCATGTGAATATGAAGATGAATTATGTGGTATATGGAAGCAAAGAGAAGTACACAGAAATAATCATGAGGATTCTCATAGAAAAAGGGAGTCGACTATGTGGAGACTCCAGTTTCCAGGTACACTTATGTTACAACTGTTATTTTTCATGCTTATATTATTGTTTGAAAATTACATCAAGTGGATGTGGAGACCTCTTTCCCCAATGGATTATTTCAAGAAGAAGAAGTGCACATAGAGCTACCTAAGGGATTTGTGTTACATGAGAGGGAATCTCATTTTTACAAAATAAAGAAAGTTTTGTACGGACCTTAGACATGACATTTTTGGATATAGGGATAGCAAATGTCCTAGTAGACCTCTTTAACATATGACTTGCCTCTGACAGAAGCGAAAGAACTCACGTGATAGAGGGAGTAGTAGTGGAAAGAGGATTTTCCTTCATGACCCGGGTTTGACCTAGGTTTGATTACTAATTAGTTCTAATTTATTTTGACTTGAAAGATCATACTAGTATCACTTATTGAAATGAACAATTTTTCTAAGGAAAGGTTGTTGTTTTTTTCCCTAGTTAGGGTTTTCCCAAGGTAAAAATGCGTGTCTCTTTTGTTTTCTTGTCCCTTCATGATCCTACTCTCATTATTGTTTTGTTTTTTATATTTCCTATGTATAATTTACTAATGATGAATGTGATATAATATGATTTGGTTAATGAGTCACTGGAACATAATTGTTAGTGTAGTAACCATGAAAATTCAACAAAGTGGAGCACAAAATATAGCTATTTTCAGACTCTCCACTACCAAACATTGGCTCGTACAAGTGGAATTTTATATAAACAAAAAGGGGGAAGAAGCAGTTGCAACAACTAACAGAACACAATGTTTCTCGACCAAGTACCTCATCATGTGGTTCACCCATTATAATTGTGCCTAAGAAGGATGCAACATGACAGATGTGCATTCATTACAAGGTTTTATAAAACAATATGGTCATGATAAAGTAACCCTTTCCTAAGATAGATGATCTATTGGATGAATTGTAGCAAAAAATATACTTCACCAACTCGGACTTAAAGTCAAGGTATCACCAGGTTTGAGAATGTGAAGAGGATACCTAGAAGACTTCCTTTAAAGCCAAAGATGGTGTGTATGATGATTAATTACGTTGTTTGGCATATGCAATGCACCAAGTACATTCATGAGGTTAATGAATGATATATTTCACCCTTTTATAGGTTCATTTTGTATTTCTCATGTGGATGATATACTAGAACACTGCTACCTAAGAGGAGCACCTCTCCCATTTAATGTAGGTGTTAGAGACAATGAAGAAGCACCAATTGTTGGCACATCCCAAGAAGTATGATTCTACACAGCAGAATCACATCTGAAGAAGTGTGATTCTGCACCGACTATTAGTATCTCTCTCTCCCTCCTACTCCCATCCCCTCTCTCTCTATCCCCCTTTCCCTCTCTCTCTCTCTCTCCCTCCCTCCCTCTCTACCTACCCCCCACCTCCCATCTCTCCCTCCCCTCCCCCAACCTCCTTCCTTGCTCTCTCCATCTCCCTCTCCCTTTCTCTCTTTCCCTCGCTCCCTCCCGCACCCTCCTCCCCCCTCTCTCTCTCCTCCTCTCTCTCCTCCCTCTCGCTCCCCCCTCCCTTTACCCCCCTCCCTCTCACTTCCTCTCTCTCCCTCTCTCCCATCCCTCTCTCTCTCGACCGCTCTCTCTCTCTCTCACCCCTCTCTTTGTCTCTCTCTCTCTCCCCATCTTTCTCTCCATCCCTCTATCCTTCCCCACACATCTTCCCTCTCTCTCCCTCGCTCTCTCTCTCTCTTTCTCTCCCAAACTCTCCCCCTCCTCATGTATCTCTCCCTCCCTCCCTCTCTTTCTCTCTCTCCTTCCCTCCCTCCCTCTCTCTCTCTCCCCCTCTTTTTGTCACTCTCACCCTCTCTCTACCGCCACCTATCCCTCTCGCTCCCCCCTCCCTTTATCCCCTTCCCTCTTCCCCTTCCTCTCGCTTCCTCTCTCACTTTCTCCACCCCCTCTCTCTCTATCTATCTACCTATTTATTTCTCTCGCTCCTTGCCTCTCTCTCCCCCTCTCCATCCCTATATTCCCCTAACACCACCTCCTTCCCTCACTCTCTCCCTCTCTCCACTTCCCTACCCCCTCCCTCCCTCTCTCTCCCCCCTTTCTCTCTCTCCTCCACCCCTCTCTCATTCCATCCCTCTCACTCCCCCTCCCTTCTCCCCCTCCCCCTACCTATTACCTCTCACTCTCTCACTCCCTCCCTATCTCTCCACACTCCCTCCCTCCCTCTTCCCTCTCTCTCCCAATCTCCCTCCCACCTCTCTCTCTCTATCTCCCTCCATCACCCCCTCCTTCCCTCTCTCCCAATATCCCTCCCACATCTCTCTCTCTCTCTCACCCCCTATCTCTCTCTCTTTCTCTCACCCTCTCTCTCTTTCACTCCCTTCATCTCGCTCTCTCTCCCTATCCCCCCTCCTTCCCTCTCTCTCACAATATCCCTCCCACACCCTCCTTCCCACGCTCTCACTCTCGCTCAATTCCACTCTTTCTCTCTCTCTCTCTCTCTCTCTACCACACCACCTCCACTCTCTCTCCCTCACTACACCACATCCTACACTCCCTCTCTCCCTCCCTCTTTCTCTCTCTCCATCTGTCTCCCCCTCCCTCCCTATCTCTCCCTTTGTCCCATCTCTTTCTCTTTCTCTCTCTCTCTCTCTCTCTCTCTGTCTCTCTCTATTTCCCTCCCCCCTCCATGCTCTCTCTCTCCCATTCCTCCTTCCCTCACTCTCTCCCTCTCCCTCTTTCTCTCTCTATCCATCCATCTCCCACACCCTCCCTCTCTCTCCCTCTATCCCATCTCTCTCTCTCCCTCTCTCCCTCTCACTATCCCTCGCCAAGACCTCCCCCTCTCTCTCCCTCTCTCTCCCTCCGACTCGCTCTTTATCTCCGTCCCTCGCTCCCTCCCTCTCCCTCTCTCCCACATCTCTCTCCCTCAGCACCCCTCCTTGCCTCTCTCTCTTTCCTCCCTTCCTTCCTTCATCCTCCTTCCCACCCCCTTCTTTCCTCTCTCTAGATCTCTCTCTATCTATCTCCCTCCCTCTCTCACTCACTCCCTCCCTCTCTCTCTCTCTCCCTTGCTCTCCCCCCTCCCTTTCACCCTCCCTCCCCCTCTCCTTCTCTCTCTCCCTCAACCCCACCCTCTCTCCCTCCCTCCCTCCCTCGCTATCCTCCTCCTTCTCTCTCTCCCTATGTATTTCTCCCTCTCTCTTTCTCTCTCTCCCTCTCTCCATCACTCACTCTCTCTATCTCTCTCTTTCTCTCCCCCTTCCTTTCTTTCCCCCTCCTTCCCTCTCTCTCCTTCACTCTCTCTCCCCCTCCATTTCTCATCCCCTCCTTCCATCCCTCTCCTCTCCTCTCTCTCTCTCTTCTCCTATCTCTTTCTCTCTATCTATCCCTCCCTCTTTCTCTCTCTCTCTCTCTCTCCCTCACTCTCCCCTTCCCTCCTTCTATCTTCCTCCCTCTCCCTCTCTCCCATCTCTCTCTCTTGATTGCTCTCACATTCTCTCTCCCTCTCTCCCTCCTCTCACTCTCTCTCTCCCTCCCTCTATCTCGCTCTCCCTCCCTCTCTCCTACCCTCTCTCCATATCTCCCCACCTCCCTATCACTCTCCTTCCCTCTCTTATCCCCCCCTTCCATCTCTCTCTCTCTCTCTCTCTCTCTCTCTCTCTCTCCCCCCCCCTCCCTCTTTCTCTTGTGCTCTCTCCCTCTCTCTCTCTCTCTCTCTCTCCCTCCTTTTTATATTTAAGTAATAAAATACATTTATTTCACATATTTTAAATAAATAAAACAATTATATTTATGACTAATTTTGTTTTACATTACAAAATAAAATAATAATAATAATAATACATATATAATTAAATAATGCATATCATTTTACATTATAAACAATCATGTATAAAACAAAAATTTCAACTTGCAAAAATATTAATTTCATATTATATAATTTCAAATCAATAAATAATTACATGAACATGAATATAACTAAACAATATAAATATAATAAATCAATAAAAAAAATATGTATACATTTCTTCGTTATATTGGTCAGTGTTAGCTAAATCAATAGTAGTTAATAGAAAAACATAATCATATAAGTTGGCCAGAAGAGGTACTAATAAATCTTAGTTATATTGGTCAATCTTAACTAATTTGATAGTGGTTAATAGGGAAATATAATCATATCATGTTGCTTTAGAAGGAACTAATAAATCGAGATGTGAAGTGGATAAATTAATTGCTTGGTTAGACATATGTAGTTACATAATTTTTGGTTAGTAATAACCACTAGTAAGTTACACATTTACAATTTTACTACTACATAAATGTTGAGGAAAACATAAATAATGTTGAGAAGTTACTTTTAGTAAACATATTTATTTGCATCTTATTCTTATCTATTTTTTTATGCAAATGATTACAGTTATATATTAAAAATTGCAAAAGCTAAAAATAATCAAAACATAAATAATGTTGAGAAGTTATTTTTAGTAAAAATATTTATGTAAATCTTATTCTTATCTATTTTTTTATCCAAATGATTACAGTTATATATTAATATTTGCAAAATCTGAAAATAATCAAACTAAACAGCAAATCTAGAGTCATTCATTATAACGAGGAAAGTGTGAGGATATAGAATGATGAATTCACTGCATGTCCATGTAAATTAATTTTGAGTCATTCATTATAATGTGGAAAGTGTGAGGATGTAGAGCGATGAATTCACTGCATCTCCATGTAAATTAATTCATGCCCTTGGGATTATATAAAATTTGTCTTGACTAATAAAAAAACGTTTTAAAAGAAAATAAAGAAAATTTGTTTTTAGAGAGCAAGAGAAAGGCTCTCTTGTTTAGTTTTTTAAATAAAGAAAGATATTTACATTGATTTGTTTGTTGTATAACTAGATCGTTGCATCTTAAAAGGTAAATCCTCAGAAATTTTAAAAACATTGGAATATTCTACCCTCTATAAAAGCCATATATTACAACTAATAAAAATGACATGAATTTCTTACATAGAAACACATGCATGGAAAAGTCTTTTTCTGACTAATATCCCTGCAAAATCATTACCACAAATTTTACAAGAAAATATTTCAAAATTTTTTAAAACATTGGAATATTCTACCCTATATAAAAGCCATATATTACAAAATAAAAATAACATTAATTTCTTACATAGAACCACATGCACGGGAAATTATTTTTCTGGCTAACATACCTACAAAATCATTACCACAAATTTTACCAAGAAAATCTTTATATGGAAATATCATAAAAAAGTTTGTCGAACCAATATACCTGTAAAACAAGCCCCAAAAACCCTCACAAATTAAAAAACGCATACACATGCGTGGACAAATCATTGAAAGAAAACAATAAAATAGAATAAAAATAAATTTCATCAACTTAACTTATTGAAAACAACCCAATAATTCATATACCTACCCGTATTGAGGAATGCAAAAAAAAAGAAGCCTACAAGCATTGAGGAATCCAATAATTCATACACCTACCAGTATTGAGGAATGCAAATTAACAAAAAAAAAGCCTACAAGTATTGAGGAATGCAAATAAAAAGTACAAAACCCTACTAGGCGGATATAACATATCATTGAAAGAAAAGAATAGTGAAATAAGGGAAAAACAAATTAGATAAACTTATTGAAAACAACCCAATAGTTCATACACCTACCAGTATTGAAGAATGAAAATAATAAAAACAAAACCCTGCTAGGTCGATATAACATTATAACTTAAGGCCAATAAAAATGAAAAATGGCCACCATTTCAACAAGGTTATTTTCTTACTAATCATTAAGTATAAATTAAAACAGTAATTATATTGATATTTTCTCAACAAAGTTATTTTATTACTCACCATTAAATATAAATTAATACAAGGATTATATTGATAAAAATAGAAGATTAATTTCATAATTCGGGAGTAAAATTTATCAAACATGAGAAAAAATTAAAAATAAATAAATTTATCCACTTATGTAACATGTACAAATAAGTTTAAATGTCGAATATAAATAGAAGAATGGAGAGCAAGGGTTGTTGGATGGGAGACAATCAACATGCAGAGATTAACAAAGACAAGCTTGGTTTATCCACTTTTTCGAGATAGATAAAATTTGCAGTTTTCATACAATTATATAAAGGTACTTTTCTGGCTATAACAAAGAAAATGATGATGAAAAATATTTAAAATTGAAGGGCTAAGAATTAAAACTATTCACTGAAATTTTCAAGCTTGCTGAGTTACCTATAGGGTAAGTTCTTGAACTAATACGACAAGTTAAATATTTTAAACCTCTAAAGATATCAAACAAGATGATGGAAAAATAGGTGTGCACCAAGAAAATAAAGTTCTAAACATGAAAGACTATGATCATTTTCTAATTCCTAGAGAAATTAAGAGAGGTAGTATAAATAAAATAGGAGGATACCTAGTAGAATAAAGTAAATAAAAATTTAGATATGAACTCTAGAAAACTCGTGAAATCACTGAAATATAAGTGCAAATTTAGCTCCAGAAGGAAAGAAAGACAACTTTCTTCTTTAGTTTCCTGTAGGCATAACATTATTTTTGGATTTGACGTTGTCACAGATAATGATTTAGTTTATCTATTTAGTTTTATTTATATCGATTAAAAATAAGAGGGGGAAATCACATCAAAACATATAGGAATGAGATATTGATTGGATGGGTCATGGACTTTGATGAGAAAGGTCAAGGACATTGAAAATTCTATTGTAATTTGTGGAACTAAAACTGAAAAATAAATCATCAATATGAAGAGGAATATGAATATGAATATAAAATAAGTACAGGAGACAAACCTCTCATGGCTGTAAAAAATATCATTGTTACATCTCTCTAGTTCCTCCTCTCTAGTATAAATATCTCCATTGATGACATTGAACATGTCAAATAAATACAGATTTTAAAACATCCCTCCTCATTGATCAGATTAAATGAATAAAAACACACGAAGGAGAGAGTCACAATCACATAAACATAGACAACAATGGGAAGCACTTCCACTGCAAATACAATGAAATTCACTACAAAAGATGAAGCACTCTTACTGCAACTCCTTACAATTGCAAATGATAAAACAACTTTGCTCTTCTTGATCCATATCGAAGAAATCAAATTCAAATTTGAGTAATATAGACACACAAAATAGAGACAATATAGAAAGAAACAGAGGAACCCAACATAGAATCACTGCTACACAAACATTGACATACAGAAGATGAAGCACTTCTAATGCAACTACAATAGAATTCGCTGCAGGAACAAGCGATGATGAAGATCGCTTTGAGGCACCCATATATATACACTGTACCACAACCTCATTTGTTTCCCAAAAAAACATAAATATTACCTCCATCAGTGTCTTAGAAAAAGATTGATTGACCTTTAGAGGAGCATATCACAGTTAACCACAACATCTATGAAAAAAATAAAGATTGAGATGCCTTTCATGAAATTCTTTCACATCAGTGCAAAGCAGTTGGGTTTTCTTAATGAAAAAGCTTGAGATGCTTTTCAAGGATTTCTCTCCACATCCACGTCAGCTATCCATGTCGGTCCAAAGCAGTTGGGTTTTCTTAAATTTGGAATGTTTTGCGTTGAATTTAAGGTGGAACCTTTGATATTCAGAAATAAGTACTTACTGTGATATTGGCACAGACCCTTTGTCGTCATCTTCTTTCTGTTGTTCCATTAATACTTGAAATTGAACCAAATGTTTCAAAGGAAATGGCGTAACGCCATAGCATATAACATTAATTTATGCTTCTTTGACAACTGTTGAAAGAGAGAGAAATATGAAGAAAGATACAGTACACAAAGCCAAAGAGATCACAACTTCAAAGCATGAAGAACAAGAAACTTCAAAATTTGGTCATTATGAAAAGGATAGAAATGAAGTATGAATTTTCTAATGCAATGTGTGAAGAGAAGAGATATCTTAAAATATTTATTACTTTACTATTGACCAAATGTATGCTTAAGGAGATATTAAATAGACCGCATGAAACCAAAAAAAAAACGAGTGAATTGAATGAAAATAAAATTCATATATAAAACAATTATCTTAAACAACTATTGACAACTGAATCACTTGGTAAACGAGGATTTAGAAGAACTACAACAATGTTATCATCATGAAATGATGCTACGTAGAATTAGCAGAAATGTACGGATTGTTGTGTGTGGAGCATGATTGTTCAGAGGTCTTTGTTTCAGCTGGATGTATACCCCAGGAAGTTTTGTACACACCTCCACGCGGGGGGGCGCGGGAGGGACTTGTCCCCCCCATGGGGGTCCGGTGGGGCCGATCCACCCCCGCTAGGGGGTCCGGGGGCTAGCGGTCCCCCAGAGGGGGCTCAGGGGCAGTGCCCCCAAAGCTAAAAAAATATGTAAATTTGCCTTGTAGAAGTATAGTAATTTCTAGTAAATCTGAGCCGTTCATTAGGCGGATGATCTGACGGTAGAACTTATGTTTAGTTTAGGGTTTTTTGCCCTAGAAGGCAACCCCTCTCTTTGTATGAGGCATTGTATTTGAGGCGGAGATAGATGTGTATTCTAAGTGAGTGAGAAATAGAGAGGTGAGACTGAGAGAGAAAACAGAGGATATTACAGCGGATTTTCTGTAGGTTTTGTCTCTTCATTTTGCTAGATAATAGAAAGGAAGGATTGGCTGTTCGAGGTGGACGTAGCCCAAACTGGGTGAACCACGTATATCTGTGTCTCTCTTGTTTTGTGCATTTTCTATGTTTATATTTCTGCAATATTTTATGTGTTCCATTGCTCCGTAATATATAATTTTCTAACACGGATTTAGAAGAAATATAACAATGTTATCGTCACGAAATGATGCTATATATAATTAATAGAAATGTGCTTCTAAGTATAGAACTGTGTGTGAAATAACTGGTCGATGAAAACTGTGTTAAATAAGAAGTTATATTTTCAATTAGGTTTCCTTCTACCAAGCCGAAACTAATTTTTTAGATTAGTCCTTTACATTTCATGTGGATTAATACTCATTCGATGTGATGTTGCATAAAGTTTATTTTTGAGTTGTTATGCTTAGATTAGTCATTGAATACA